>JAODYD010000008.1:350940-400098 GCA_026262445.1 Bipolaris bicolor | reverse complement strand
GGCATACAAGATAGTTTGTTGAAATCTATAGTTTTCTCTCTGCTGTCCTGTCTGAGGAAAGAGATTTTTTTTTTGTGGATTTTGAAATGGTTGCGAAGAAGATTTTGAGAATATTGGGTATCATGGTATCTAGCACAAAACCGAAGAAAGAAAAAAAAAACATAGAGTGGTTACACCGTGTCCTCTTTCTTTGCTGCTTCTTGCTCACCTTCAGTCTTTGCGGTGTCTCCCTTTTCCTTTACATCATCCGCATCCCCACCCTCATCTTTCCCCAACAACTCCGCCCCCAGCTCATCCAAAAACCTCTCCGCCTGCCCCTTACTCCTCTTCTCCAAAATCAACTTCTTCTTCTTCCGAATCATCTCCTTCCTCTCCTCCACCCTCCTCACCCTCTCGCGTCTAACCCGTTCCGTCTCCTCCCTCTCCTTCTCAATCCGACTCATTTGCTCCTTCCTCTCCTCCTCATCCTTTGAGAAATTAAAGAAGCCCATGCCGCGCTGCCGGACCTCTGCACGGCCGTCAAAATGTAGGTCGGGGGGCGGCGTGAGTTCCTTGTCGCGTTTGGCGGCTAGCTCGGCCATTTGCTGGGCGATGGTGGCGTCGGGGTTGAAGGCTTGGGTTTGCACGGCGTCGCCGTAGATGAGGGTGTCGGGCATGCTGGGGCGCGCGGTGAAGCGGTCGGGTTCGTCGGCGGCGAGAGTGCGTTTGCGGCGTTCTTCGCGGGCGGCGTCGGCGCGTGTGCCTTTTCGTGTGCGCCCGAATTCGTCAATGTATTCGACTAGTTCTTGCTCTTCGTCGTCGTCTGAGGAGGAGGATTCTGAAGCCGAGGCTTCGCCTTTTTCTTGCTTGTCTGCCCATTTTCGGTCGAAATCTACGCCGTATTTTTCGTCGACGTCCTCGACGTCGCCGCGCTTTAGGGCGTCGTAGAGGCGGGCTTTCTCTTCCATTCGCCGCTTTGTGCGCTTCCAGGCGACTTCATCCTCGCCTTTTTCCTCGGCGGTGCGGCCGCGGTGTTTTTGTGTAAAGTCTGCATCTTCGAGGTCCTTGAGCGCGCGCTTCTTGACGTTCTTGTTATGTGTCTTGAAAATATCCTCCTTCTGTGGTCGCGCGCGTCCGGCGGTGGGCTTGTTGGATTCGGAAGACGAGCTCTTGATGAGGTTGGATAGTGTGGACGCAAAGGCGAGGCTACTCGAACTGGATATTTCTTTTGCTTTGGTGCGTCCCTTTGGGCGTGCGCCGTAGAGATGGGCGTCCTTGGATGACATGTGTGCGGTGTTTGGGTGTGGAGCGCGTTGTAGGGATGAGGCGATGTCGGCGGTGGAGTCCTGAACTCTTGCGTCACTACGCGCTACCCCACTCATTATTTTGCGTAACCCCACGTTTGAATGATGAATGCGCGGTTCCGCAACTGACTGAGCCTCATATTTTGAAGACTCATAAACTATTGTCACTTTGAATAAAGTTCGTATATCTTTGTTGCGTTGCTCAATTGCAAGATCAATTGACCACAGAAACACAGACACAGACACACATACAATGCCTCTTCCGCGTCAAGTCTTCATCGCCGTTATCGGTCAGCTACCTCACTTCCTATACTCGAACATATCTCATTAACAGCTTCCCAGGTGCCGGTGGAGTAGGCAAAACCTTCCTCTCCCAACTATCCGCCCTCTCCAAGCGCCTTTCCCAATCGCCCTCATCACCCTACTACCTCTCCCTTATCTGGCTCAGCACCTCTAAGAAGGCCGTATACCACGCAGACTACAGGTCGGTCTCCAACTGGGAGTCTGAACTTCAAAACAGCTCGAGTCCTCCTCTCCCTCTCCCACAGCTGTGCGAATACCTACAAAAGGCACCGGGAAAGGTGGTCTTGGTAGACAACACCAGCAGCCAGGATGTCGCGGATAGCTATCCTGCCTTCTTGAAGAAGGGTATCAGCATCGTCACACCGAATAAGAAAGCCTTCTCTGGAAGCTACGACCTGTGGACGCAGATCTTCAACTCTGCCAGCAACGGCAATGGCGCTGGGGGCTACGTCTTCCACGAGTCGTCAGTCGGCGCAGGGCTGCCCGTCATTTCAACACTCAAGGACCTGGTGGAAACGGGCGACGAGGTTACAAAGATTGAAGGCGTTTTCAGCGGAACAATGAGCTTCCTATTCAACTCGTTCCAGCCGCTGGGCGGCGGTGGCGGCAAATTCTCCGCCGAAGTCACATCTGCAAAGGAAAAGGGCTACACAGAACCAGATGCGCGCGATGATCTCAATGGACTGGATGTCGCTCGCAAACTCACTATTCTTGCCCGTCTGGCTGGCCTCAAGGTGGAATCGCCAACTTCATTCCCAGTCCAGTCACTCATCCCCAAGGAACTCGAGTCGTGCTCTTCCGGCGATGAGTTCCTGGAGAAGCTGCCTCAATTCGACGATCAGATGGAGCAGCTCAAGGCAGATGCGGAAAAGGAAGGCAAAGTCATTCGCTTTGTCGGAAGCGTTGATGTGCCGGGCAACAATGTCAAGGTTGGTCTTGAGAAGTTTGACAAGAGTCACCCGATTGCGGCATTAAAGGGTAGTGATAATATCATCGCTTTCTACACCAAGCGATATGGCGATAACCCACTGATCATCCAAGGTGCTGGCGCTGGTGGAGAAGTCACAGCCATGGGTGTCACGGCCGATCTAGTAAAAGTCTTGAGATTGCTTCACTAGTTTGTAAATAGCAGTGATGATCAAAAAATGACGAAATGAAAATGGGGATGAAGCATACCAAGTGAGGGAATTTTCTTTTCAAAAGTGAGTTTTCTGGGCACGCATTTGTATGAGCGAATTACCGGGCACACCAAGCACGGACAGGTCAGATGGTATGTGGTACGCCATCCTAGTATAGTGTCTTGTCGACAAAAAAATCCCTCTGGCTTACTGGCTGCTCTTTGTTTGTAATTGAGAAACATTTCCATGCACGGCTGAGAATTGTCATGACTTGCATGGTATCACAACACGCAGACAAAGGCTGACAGAGTCCTGAAATAGCCTTTTTTGCTGGCACATTCTCCGATGAAGATTTGTGACACCTCCATCGGTGATGCCCAGGCTGTGGCTTACATGTCCCCGTCAGTGTTACCAAGACCTTGATAAAAGTAAACGTGCCGTTCCGTCTTGGTGCTTAACCCTTGCATTGAAGGATCAGAAATATGCAGTAATAGACTTTAGCGAGGCTGCTATCGGAATGCTGGAGCAGTTATCCGAGGCATTGTTTTCCGAGACGTCATTATCCGAGGTGTTGTTATCTGCAAGTTCTACCTCGCTTGACGTGATTCAGCACACAAATCGAATGCGGGGTGGTACACCGGGGCTGTGCATGTCCACCATGGTAAAGAGCAGATAACAGAACGTGGAGTAAGCAATGGCTCGGTGTTGGTGTACCGCGGCCCGAGCTTGAGATACTTGGGGAGCCGTATGAAAAAAAGACGCAAATGCAAACTTGCTTTGGGTTGGGGTTGGCGATGATCGTGCTGCTAACGAAGTAGAGTGTTGCTCTGCTGTGGAGCGTGATATGGGTGGGCAACCCGTATTTCGCCGAGGAGTAGGTGAAAACGACGGTGTAGGACTGTTGTTGACTAGAGGGCCTAGAGTGGAGAAATTCCTTTTTGCTACCAACCATAGGGCATATGCAACCTTTTGGTTTTTGGGTTATTGGCCATTAGTATTGCTACCTCGCATCCAAACGAGGCAAGTGAGGATTGCTGGATTCCCGAGTTGTGTGCAGGCCGGACCCTGCCGCGTATATGGAATTGCATTTTTGGAAGCGTAAGTGCTTACTGGTTAGTCGACCCTAGGGGGTCAGATCATGACCCGTCTCTTACATAAGGTTGAGTACACGAGAGAGAGTGTGTAGGATCTGCCAAGCTTTTCTTGTGCGGATGGTGTCATTCTTAATCATGCTTGATGTGCATGGAGAGTTGGCGGAGAGCTGGCAAGTTGCAGGGAGGGAGTGTCGGAGACCGTGGCATGTTGATCTCGCCATGTCACCATCAGAGAGGTCGGGGATCATGTTTGATGAGGACCCGAGGCAGAAGTCAGGCCACACTACTACGACCATGGTGTGGCAGAGGTACTACTCTACTGTAGGTGGGTTTGCTGGCTCAGGTATGGAGAGGCATCACAGGGAAGGCTGGCACAAGAGGCCCCGATAGCGTGGTACGAAACGTCAAGCTTGGAGGGTGTTGTTACCACAGTGTCGGGAGCGATTGCTGCCTTGGAGGGCGCTGGACGGGGTGGACAGGTGTCGCCCAGGACTGGCCATAGGTCGACAAATGCCTCGCTGCGGGTGAGAAGGCACATGGCCAAGATTTTCATACGGCAATCGAGGGGTGGCAGGGCGAGGTATGCGCTGGCGTTGGTGTTTGACGGGCAGAGCGGGGTTGGAGTGCTAGGGCTGGGATGGGATGGAGGGAGAGGCTGCCAAGGCGGGACTAGGAGGGTAGAACGGGCGCCAAGAGGCGTGAGCAGCGCGTGAGAGGAGCGGAGCGAATCGCAAGCAGTTACAGAGGCCAACCGGCGCATAAAGGCGTTGAGGCTGTGCAGTTGGGCCGACAAAGACCCTCGCATCACGGGGGACCTGACACAATCGCAATCTGAGGGGGGGCGTCCACGGGCCTCTCTTCTTGGGCGGCATTGCAAACAACAGGCGGTTGTGGGCGCCCGAGGGAGATTAATCCAGGGCGGTTTCGACGGCGAGAGCTTGTGCCTTCTGGAAGAAAAGGGGCGTGCATTTCCCACAGGGCTGAGGACTGAAATGTAGGGGCGGTCTGTGCAACGGCTATGTTGCTGCATTGGGCGCGCTGGCTGAGTGCTCCCACTATCGCCAGCCCTGCTGCTGTGCGCCCATGTGCGCCCTCGCCATGTCTTGCCGGAGAGATGCATACGCTGGCGCCGGGTGTGGTTGAGCGACAGCCCTCTACGATACGCCCACAGCGCAATGGCAATATGGAAGTGCGGCCTGGCCTGGCGCAGTCTGGTACCACGCAGCGCAGCGGTCAGCATGTGCGGAGCCTGGCCGTCGAGGCGTATAGTAGTGTGGCGCTGGCGTGTGGTTTTTTACGCCAAACGCCAGACGCCAAACGCTGGCCGCGGTCGCTGGCCGGCAGAGATGATTCAGCGGGCGAGGGAAGCGGCGGGATGTGGAGTAGATGTGCGGCCACGAGGCATGACTTCATCCAGCGCTGCATGGGCAGGGCATGTGGTGGATCAGCAAACTCAGTGACGAGCGAGGAGGGGGTTTCCGCTCGCTACCGGCGCCGAAAGCTGCAGCGCTGCTGGCTAGTTTCCAGCGTTGCTATTGATTGAGTAAGAAAAAACCACCATGATCGTATACATGCTATTACAGGCGTGCGTACATGGGCACATGCGCAAGGATCCAACCAAGTACATGTTTACGCACATGCGAATATACGCCAGCGATGACGCACAGAGAAACACAGCCAGCACAATGCATCAATCCATCAGTCAATGGCAGACTGAGCCAACGTCTCCGACTCGGGCTGATCACAGCGCCAGAGCCAGAACCGTTTTGGTCCGTCCCTTGGGCAGACAAGCAAACGAACACACAGCCGCCCCTGGTCATTCGTCACACACGAGTCTGAGCCGGCACCGTGTCAGGGCGGGTGTGGACAGCGAAAAAAAAAAGCACCCGACGACTCAGCTGAGACCAAGGGCAGCAGTGCCAATCGCGTGGCCGCCCCCAGCGTGCTGCCTCGACGGCCGCCGTAGAGAGGGCTGCTCGTCGCGTTGCCTGGGAGCGGTGAGGGAAGTGTATCCGTGATGGACATGTTCGTCCACCATTATCCAGCATTCTGGCACAGATCGACTTGGGCCAACACGTTGGTGCTCCCTTAGCGCACAAGCCGCGTGCTGCGTCCCGGCGCCGCGACCGACATGGGGCGTGAAAGGACATGTCACCCTGGCCTGCGTTTAGCACCACGAGCGTTGCCGGGCTTGGGCATGGACACACACACACCCTTCGCCCTTGGATACACAACAGCCCCCCCTGTCGAAACTTTGGCCCGCTCCGCCGCCCAGCGGAGTGGGCAGTGGGTGTGTGTTAAATAAGGACACGCTGCCTGTGTGTCGTCGTCGTCGTCGTTGTCCCAGCAGTCACACACCCAACACGCATGCCCATCCGCTACTAAAGCCTGACCTCACCATTCATCTCCCCTGCAGCAGACTCCGTCTTGACCCAACACCGCTACCGTCTGGTAAGACGAATCCTCCCAAGCCGCCGACGCCAATCCCTCTCGTCATTTCCTCGACTCCGAGCCCTGGGTTGTGTTAAGCACCGTCCTCTTTGGCCCTGTTCGTCCTAAATTCCGCCGTTCAACCTGCCCCGCCCAATTTGCCTTTTCAAGCGAGCAAGGGGTGATCGTCCATTTCGGCCTATCAGCTACTAGTCCTTGGCACACGGCATTACTACACTGTCCACCACTCTCCCCCTCCACCTTACACACACTTATAACACCGGACCCGCCGCCTGCTCCTCTCGGCACCATAGACAGACTCATCAACACGCCTGTCCTCGCTCACCCAGCCCTCTTCACCCACGCCCCATTGTCACTGCCAGCTCAGCACTGGCCACTAGCCTCTAGCCCCTACCCCGGATTGCCACCGTCCTTGTCTCGTGACAGCGCTCCGCACGTCACCTTCCACTCCGCCACCACGACTTCCACAACCACATTGCCGTCTCTCAAAACGTCTCGCCACAACCCGGCTCGCAAAAGAATCTATCTCGATATCACCTAAACCACAGCAGCATCCGCAACAATGTGTGTCGCCGAACTCTGCGTTACAGTGCTCCCATGCAAGCACCGCTGGTACCATCTCGTCCGCCCATGCACTCCTTCTAGCAACCTCTCCACATGCGGCAAGAAGCTAGGAATCTCAGGATGGGAGGTCAAGTGCAACCACTGCCCCTACTGCCACGGCCACGTTTCCGAGTTTGAGTACAAGCTCATTGGTGATGGCCCAGCTCCTCCCGTTGGATCCCTCTCCGGACTTGCGCGTGCACACTCTACCTCGCTCAACGCAGCCCGTCGCGACATCCGCCTCGACAACATCACCCGCACCGACAGTGCCACCAGTGTAGGCAGCAAGAGCAGTCTCGTCACAGCCGCATCAGAGAAGAACCGTGCCATGAACTCGCGCCTGGATGCCTACTTCTTCCCCTCGCCCGACTCACCATACCCTGCCGTCCGCGAAGACGACAACGAGAGCAACCCTGGCGGAAGCCCCAGCGACACTTCAGTCAGCGACTACTCGAGCGTCCGCCACGCCTCCATCTCCATGCCAGCTGGTGCAGAGACGCACAAGGCTAACATGCTCTCACGTGTGCGCCAACGAACCAAGCGCATCTCTGGCATCTTCCGGTGATTGACCCACTGATGCTAGCTACTTGCTTGTTTCCTTTACTCTCATCTCCTCTCCTCTTCCTACCCCGTGGTAGCCTGGATAGCGCCGCTCAAAGCCAAGGCTCGCAGGTCTAGACCGTGGCGAAGAAGCGGTTCTCCGCCGGATCCACACAGCCACACAGGCACCAACCCCCGGCCCGGATAAACATGACGATGGCACAATCACATGTGCATTGGCCACAGCTCCCGGGTCAAGTAGCATTACCACCGCTACGACCACTACTCCACTCTTTATTTGCAGCGTCTGTTTTTTTACCTTTTGGATTGTCTAGCGCCTTCTGATTTCATGTTTATACTTTGGATACCCACTGTTCTGATGCGCGTGTTACGCATCAGCATGTCTCGGCCACGGGGACATGGGCGTTTTTCATTTCGGCCCCCGGCGTTTATACGGAAAAAGACGGGGATCGGGTTTTATGGATTTTGGATGGGCGCATCTTACAGTCATGGCACGGGCAAGGGATGATGTGCTCCGCTCCTGGTTGTGGGATGGCTTTTACGAGGTCTATTCTTGGCGTTGGGCTGCGATGCACGCAAAATCACACTGTCGAGGGCAAACGGGTGTGCGTTCCCTGACAGGAATGAGCACAGGCGCCGTCGCC
Source organism: Bipolaris bicolor (assembly GCA_026262445.1). Lineage (NCBI taxonomy): Eukaryota > Fungi > Ascomycota > Dothideomycetes > Pleosporales > Pleosporaceae > Bipolaris > Bipolaris bicolor. The sequence continues at coordinate 392,041 of JAODYD010000008.1, read as the reverse complement.
GCACAGAGTTCGCTTATTATTCTTGTTTGGCCTCGTTGCTCCCAGCTACGCCGTTTCACGAATCGCACGGAATCGTTTTGTGCACATTTTGTTCTAGAAGCTAGCTTTTTTTTAGTTGGAAATAACCCGTTGTTTTTAACCACTACTCGCATCTTGTTACGTGTTTGACGACTCTACTCTACTCTAGGCCTGGCTCTACCCACTGTCCACACCGTATATTGAAAGTGCAGCGACGATAACTGTCTGACCGCTACAAGCGGAGCCAAGAGGACAGAGTTATCGCCTAGGGGAGAGACTTGTACACCGCAAAGCAAGCATCGAGGGCTTGGCTTCCGCCCGCCGGATCCACGGCGATTGACCCAGACAGCCGCTACTCCATGCCCAGCGTCGCCAGTAGTGTAGGAGTAATAAGCAAAGTTAATGCGGGCAAAGACAAAATCATGCCACTGGCCGCGCTCTAGATGGCTGCTTTTGTGCCACCCTGCCGAGCCACACCACCTGTGCCACATCTCCACCCTCCCTCAGCACTGTTTCGGCGTCACTCTAGACCCCCTCACAATGCACGGACGCGTCATCGGCCTTTTTTCTTTTCCAAGTCTCCTCTGCCCACTCGCCGCGCTATCGATATCCACCCGCAGTCATACTTACACTACAGGACATGGCTGCAGGCTACTCTAGCTGTACATATTTCGACGGAGCTCCAGGATACGCAGCTGCAGCCATGCTTGTCGCCTGCTCACTGCCAAGGCCCGGTACTTGGTGAAAATGCTCGCACTGGCACTCGAGAGTGGATAATGGCCAGGGGAAAGGGCGAGGGGTATGTTACACATACACACACACTCATATGTACATACAGCCATGTATGCATCTAAGTACATCTGTACAAAGTTACGTACATGCATGCGGATATCAACCGACGCCTCTGCTGCTTTTCCTCCTCCGCCGCCGCCGCCGCGCCCGCGATCGCCGCCGTCACCGCGCATGGCTTGCAAAATATTTTCGATCCCCAAGGCAAACACCTCACATAACCCCGGGATGGAGGTCTGCCAAGGAAATCCTTTACGCCAGCAGCGGTTATCCTTTCATATCCTCCCTACGTATTACCTTCTCTTGCTCGATGCTGCCGCGATTAGCATGTCTCTCCCTCCATCCCCCAAACTCTATTCCCCTGGCACCTCTCGTATGACAACCCGCTGCCGCGACCACCTTCCCTAGGAGTAGACGTTGACAACTTTCCTACCCCAACTTCGGTGTCCGCAATAGTAGGATAAGGTTTCGGCGAGAACGGCCAAAATATGGCAACTCACGCGCATCATCAAGATCATCGTTCGATTAGTCATGCTGAGTGTCCTTCAAGTTTTCTTGACCTGCCTGTTTGGAACCTTTGTTTCCTCGACTGTGAACTTGGATGCTCGCACACACAAGGGTAAGCTATCTTGCAGGCTTGGACAAAATCAAGCTATACCAAGCACCGTCAATGAACCAGATTATCGTTTCTGCTTTCTTTTTACCCCTCTTTCCTGCATCTTTTTCGTCTTGATTTTCCTTTTCGTACCTCAAGTCTGTGTGATGATCCTGAAAGTTTGGTTCTGGTGATGCTTCGTCAACGCCGATCGCAACCTTTGACGAACCTTGGAAGAAGAAAAACACCACCAAACAGCGGGTCGTACGAGAGGGAAGCGGTTCGTGCACTGAAAAAAACAAAAATCAAGGTGACATTAAGCTTGCCCAGCCCGCGATCAGCATGCTTGTTACGCTCTTGCCGTCGTCAAGGGGTGCTGAGAATAAACAAAGTTTCCCAAAGTCGACGCACGGTAAAGTTTGATTTATCGGAGGGTATGTGCACTAGAAAGAAATGTTTCACGCACGTCCACGCACATCAGTGACGATCCCCAAAATAAATGAATAAATAAAAAAGGACCAAAGGATAAGCATAGCTAAGAGATTGCAAGTGCGAGGCTTGTTTTCGGCCGACCCGCTATATTTGCGTCGCACGACATGCCCTCACATTGTTGCGGTTTCTGTTACATTGCAGAACAGCATCGAACCGGCGGCCAACTGTATTCGTGACATTGGTGTTTATGCTACGTTGTACCACGCATAGTACCTTGTAAATGCAACAGAAACACAAACAAACCCTCCCCCCCCCCGCCCCTTCTTCAGCCACAGCTAGGTGTTCGAAACAACCTATCCAACCATCCCACGTCTGTACGACTCAGCCGCACTCACAATCCCTACCCCTACTCTATGTGACGACGAGACAATCTCCATGCCCCCCTCCCAATCCCTTTCACAGACGGATCCATCCCAGCCCACAAATGCAGAGTCACCAGTACCACACTCTGTCTTCCTTCCCCACCCTATCACCGATCCAATCATCCCCCAAACCTCAAGCTTCCTCTTTTCCCCTCCTCCAACAAAACAAAACAAAACAAAAGACGATCCGCAGATTGCGACATTCAAGCTTTTTAGCCCCATTCACCTCTTGCCTTGGGAACCTTTTTCCTTGCCCCCTCCCCATTCTTCGTAACCACACACACACTTGCAAATGTACACTATACAAAAAAAAAAGGGGGGGGGGGAAAGGGCAAAAGATCGACGGGTAAAGTTTAATGTGTGGTTGTGATATCACACCCTCCACTCTCCCTCCTGCTATGGATATTGGTGTGGTGTGGTGTGGTGTGGGGTGGGGTGGGTGTGATAATGTACATCAACTCAAGCTTTTGCACATACGGCTGATCCCGCACTCATATCCTCGCCCTCACCCTGGGGAGCAAAGGGGGTGGGGAATATCGGATGGGGTTTTGAGGGGGTTGTAGGGTAGATCCCCTTCACGCCCAATCCCTGGTGGAGAGTGAGGCGAGGGTGGCCGAGGTTTACCCTGTTTCTTGGGTTTCCGGTTGTCCGGATTGTGGAGTAGGTGTATTCTGGTTGGAGGGGGTTTGTGAGGAAGGGTATGGTGGTGTATCTGAGGTTGGGGTGGGGATGGAGGGTATAGTACGTGGTACCCCGTGATTCTCTGGAGAAGAGTGAGGTGAAGGGGCCGAGGTTATATTTTTCAGGGCTTCTCTTTTGTCTAGGATGGTGTGGTTGCTTTTGTGGGGAGAGGTGAGGGGAATGGGTGATGGATGGGGGGGGGTGTAGTTATAGTGCTATATCCGAGGGTTGTGATGACTACGGGGCGTTTCGTGTTGAGCTGGGGTTAGATACGCTGGGAGTGATGGGAGGTTAGGGAAATGGTATTAGCAAGGAAAACCTCACGATCGTGAGTTGACTTGGTGTTTACATGATACCTTGGATATTCGATATATGTACTTGATTCATGATACTGAGATGGGATAAGCTTGATACTCTCTACCTTGTGTAAAACCCTTGATCCCCCATCCATAAAGTTCTGGGCTTGTAGAGCGCATTAAGGGGCATGTTGTTGGCCAACTCTGTATGGGGTGGGCGTCCCATGCCTTCGTTATCATACATGTTAGTCCTGCCTTTATTCGTAGATATCGTGGCTCTATCTCAGGCCGCTCCCCCACAATGTTATCCTTACGTTTTCTCGTCGTCCATGTATATCCACAACCCCTTATGCGCGGACTTCCAAGCATATGGGGTAAAATAACACATTATCACCCGATATATCTAGTAATCAGATTAGATCGGAGGCCATTGGCTCGTTCTTATTTCCTATACAAAGTAGAAAATCGCCGATTAAAGGGCACAAAAAGTACATCTTACCTCCATCCCAGAACAACTTCACTCGAGATCCCTCAAGAAAATTCACCCTATCCTAAGATAGGACTTTTTAAAACTATCCTCCTACTATCCCTGATTTCCCGTCACTACTCCCTATAAACCCACATTTCTACCTACCCGGTGTCTACATAATATCTTATAATATCACATGCAATCCACTACCTTGGTACAAACAAAAAAAAACTAGAATTCAGTGGTAGATACCGAAGACGGTGGTGTAAAGTACTTGGTTGCATCAACCATTGATCTAAGCTTCCAATCCGTTCTCTACTATAACAATGAAAAATAGTGGATCAACTTTTCTATTCAGAAAATATAGCGTTTATACATTCACCAAACTCTCCTTTTTGTTGTTCGTAAATTTAAGATACAATAGTAACTATAGTTATCAAAAGTACGAATAAGAAGGTGTACTTCATCCAATATCTACCAAGACTATGATGCGTGGTGGTGCAGGATAGACGTTAAATTAAAGTCAAGTCGCCAAAAAGGAGCAGAAGAAGAGTAGATTTGTTTTATAGTAGTTGTAGGTATTTATATGAGATGCTCAGATATACATCGTTAAACACACCCTCATCACCACCCCATCACAAATACACCAACTCATCAGGCCAAATCCACACTCAATACTTTCTAATATAAACTACATAAGAGAATACAACCCACATACATCCACTTCATGATGTTTAAATCCCCCGATATTGTAACTGTACCATACACTCACTAGTAACAACAGTAAAAGAGAAAAAAAGAGAAAAAAATTCACCCCATGAGATCCACCTCCGCTCATCGAGCTTTAACCCTTACTACCCTCGTGATTCCCCCATTTCCGCTTAAAACATCCACATCCACATACGCCATATCGACAAAGTAAAAAAAAAAAAACACCCTCTTCATGCTTCGACCGAAACTTGACACCTAAAAATACACATTTCGACCCCCCCATTCCAGCATCCGCGGCTACTTCTTCGACGTCTTCCCCTGATACTCAATGTCGTACTGAAAAAAGCTATCCCAGATACTACTCTTCCGTGCATGCGCTTCTCTACGTGGGGTACTGGTGCTTGGGCTGGCCGTGCGCGTGTCAGTTGGGCTAGCGGCTCGATTTGCGACGGGGGAGTTGTTCATGGAGCGAAGGCTGGATAGTAGGGTCGGCATGGAGGATTTGCGGGGAGATTGGTATTGCGAGACGGATACCTGTTTGCAGAAAAAGGTTTGTTAGTTGGCGTGGACAAACCAGGGGGGGGATTTTGAGAGGGGGGGAAGCTTAGATTTACAGGAAGTATAAACCTAAGGTCCCCAGAGTAGGTCGCGCACATTGGTTCCGTTTCCGTCGTAGGCGGTCTTGTCTGGTTCTGCGCCGTTTGTCTCTGTTTCTCGCAGGTGGCTGGGTCCGTGGGTGCCGGCTGGGCTTCCTCCTCGTGTTGCGGTGGCTGAGTTGGGCGTGGAATTGGCGCGCTCGCCTGGTGAGAGGGCTTCTGCCGAGTTGTTCCTGCCTGCTAGAGGTGCACTCTTCTTACTAGTGCCACTGCTGCGACGGCTGTCGAGTGATTTTCCGAGTTGTGTAGCCGGGTCCATCAAGGACTTCTTCTTCGACTTTTGCATCTCGCCTTGCCCGGTTTCAAGACTGCTCTTGACAGTCACGGCGCCTTTGATGCCTGGGGTGCCGGGTGCCATGGCTTTCTCTTCTGTAGCTTCCAGCAAGTACCAGCGCAGTCCATCGGAAAGCTCAAAGGGGTTGTCATCTTCAAACGACACTGCATTGCTCGAAGCAACAGAGCGATCGTCTAACGATGCCCGAGGTGGACCATCCAGGGTTTTGGAGAGGTCAACAACACGCTCTTCCACTTTCGATATGCGTGCTACAAGCCACTCCTTTCCTCCCAATCGATGTGTGTCTTGTTCGCGAAGGAAATAGTGCGGCGCTCCGACATTGAAGGCAGCCCAAGGACGATGCGCGTTGTTGCGGGTTGGTAGGAACAGGGCGAGATCGCCTTCCTTGAATGAGCGATACGCAATCTTATCGTGCGAGTCGGCCTGGAATCGATGTGCTTTGTCGCGGTATGCTCGGGCTTCCTTTTGCCACTTGCGTGCCGTGTGCTCCATATCGCGCATGCGTTTGGCCACAGCATCGCTGAATGTCTCAATGTTGAAGAGATCCAGCTTGGAAATCAGCTCCTGGTAGCGCTGGTCTTCCTCTTCTGGGCTCATTGCTTCTGTCCATTGAAGGAAGTGTAGATCGCCTATATCTTCTAGGAAGCGCTTCAGGGGAGTAGGTGAGGGCGCGGTTGTGCTTCGGCTGATTCCTGCACTGGTATCGGCCATGACAGTGCTATTGCCAAGTTTGGACGCTCTCTGCAATACCATTTCGCCATTCTCGTGGGTAATGACGAAACCTAGTGCTTCTAAAAGATGGACTAGGCGCTCATGTTGTGTGTACAGACGCTGACTGAGATCCTTTGCACGGGTCATGCGCTGATGGGTACGCGACGAATCGACCTCTTCCAGCTTGCGCAACCTCTTCTCAGCGCGCATGAGCTCGACGTCAAGGCTGTTGGCATGGGAGTTCTTCTCGGCCAACTCTGTCTGGAGACGGCCAACCTTGGCCTCCTCCTCCTCCACTCGCTTCCGCAGAGCTTCAGAACCGGTTTCGCCCTCTGCGAATTTCGATCGAAGATCATGTAGATGGCTCTTCTCCTCTTCGAGTTGTGCGGTAATCGAGGCTGCCTTTGCCTTTTCTGCGTCTAGATCCTCTCGCACCAAAGCAATTGCCTTCTCATGCTCAGCCACCTTGGTGTTGAAGTTGTTTTCTTGTTCCTCAATCCTGGCATGAGCGTTCTCGTTGTCGGACTTTGCCACTGCCACTGCCTGCTGGAGCTCCTTCTGGTAGTTCAGTGACCGCACAGCCACATCCTCGAGCTGCGCAATAAGTGCCGAGTGATCATCAGGTACACTTGTGTTGGGCGAGAGATGGTTGAACACTGTAGCTAATGAGTCGCGTTCTTGTGCCCTGGTAGCTTTGAGCTTGATGATTTCAGCCTGCAGAGCTTCAGTCTCCTTATCTGCGCGAGTCTTTTGCTCGGCCGCTTCCTTGCGCGTCTGCTCTAGCTCAGCAGCGAGTTCTTGTACTCTGGTATCGATACCGATTCGCTCATTGTCACGACTACCGAGAATGCGATCCAACTCGTCTTCAGCCTCCTCAATCCTAGCCTTGTAGACTCGAATTTCATCTTCTAGTGACTTTCGCTCCTCGGCAAACTCCTTCTGCTGCGCTCGCATGTTCTCCATGATGTTATTTGTAGTAGACATTGCCTCTTCAAATCGGCGTTGTTGATCCGCGTCCTCGTCCCTCCGTGACTGGGCTTCATTTTCGAGCTTCGCACGAGCTTCCTTTTCAGCTGCGAGTTCCTGTTCGAGGCGCAGAATGCGACGCTTATCCTCTTGTCCTGTGTTTGTCGAAAGCCGCCTGGAGGAGATGGAGGAACGTCTGGAGTTTTCTTCCATAGGTCTTGGCGAAGCCACACGCGCCGTTGGTGTTGAAGGCTCCACTGCATCAGGGATACTGAATGATGGAGGTGCACCACCTATAGAGAGCCTGCTGACAGTATTTTGGCGATGTACAAGATCTTCTAGTCGGCGAACACGGCTCTTGTAGCCCCTCAGCTCCTCCTCAAGCTTTGCATTGCCTTCCTTCAACACGCGCAACTCATCATCACCTCTCATCATCAGATGTGAACCTCTACCAAAAGCCGGCTCATGCACACTACCCATTTTGAAATTCTTTGCACGCTTGATTTGTTGTTTTGTAGGACGATCCAGATCTTTGATAGCTTGAGCGAACGCCTCAGCTTCAGATTGTTGGCCATCGAGTCTTTGCAAGTCTTTGAGGTAGTCCCGGAGCTCTTCGCGGGTGACTGTAGGCCAAACCGTCTTCTCAGGCTGTACGTTCATTTCAAAGCCTAGTGTGCCTCCTTGTACAGCTTCCAGGTTAACGACATCAGCAATGGGTTTCAGCCACCTCTTACGCCGCCGCTCTTCTTCTTCCTGGAAGGTTGCCATTTCTTCAGCTAGTGATGATGTATCCCTCTCCATTCTCTCCATCCATTCTCGCCTCCGGACAGCTTCAACAAGTAGCGTGCCGTATACGTATGGTAGGCGACCGACCAGAGAGATGAGCTCAAAGGCTGCAACGCCCTCCTGCGGTATGCTGATTTGCTCGAGATCTGCGCCCATACTCGCTATAAAGGATTCAATGTTGGCGATGCCCTGCATGCTTTCGACCGAGTTTCTGATGGCTGCATTCTTTTGCTCCACAGCCCGTCGCACGAGATCGCTCATTTCTACACTGTATTCCTGTATGGCTGGTAGGAAATTTCGGGTATGCAGCAAAGCCATCTTGGAGACTTGCGCAACTGATTTGGAGCTTGCCTCGAGTCCCATTACATGCTCAAGATCTGATTCGACCTTTTTTGCTACTGCGTCGATTTCGTTGAACAGGCGGACGGGCTCTTCGGTATCGTCGACCACGGATCGGCTCTGGCTCTGACCAACCGCTTTCAACAAATCGTTGTAGTCTGCTGCAATCTTCTCTAGCTGCATGTTCATCTTGTCCATACGCTTCCCAAAGGCCTCGCGTACGCGCTGGCTAGTCGCCGTGGCCATCTTGACCGCCTCAACATCGAGGAAGTCCTGGAGCGTCTCACGAACAATCACATTGCTGGGTACATTCTTTGCAGATCGCATCTCCTTGGCCAAAAATCGCTTGAAGTTGAGGATAGCGGAAACTGTTCCTAGTTGTGCAAAATCCCTGTCCAGCCTCTGGAGGTTGTCTCCCGCTTCCTTCTCTACCCCGTCATACCACTCCTTTGCTGCTTTATACTTTTGCTCCAACCCCTTGATATGCGCATCATGATTTCCAACCGCGACTTGTGTAGCCCTTTCGATGGTTGCTTGCTCGGCAAAGTGCTTGGAGGCTATGCGTGACATGGAATGTGACTTCTCGAGAAGCGCAAACGCCCAGTTGCGGCGGGCCTGGAAGAGTGCTTGCCATGCTCCAAGGTCCGTATTGCTGGCGAGATGATTCGGCGCATCGTCGGGAGTGAAGGGATCAGGTAGAGGTGTTGTAGATATGGCAGCCTGCGGGTTGTTGGAGATCTCGCGACTAAATACAAATATCTCCTTCTACAAACAGTTGTATTAGCATGCAGTGGGGTGGGATGTCGTGTGCAAAAGGATGACTTGCCTCTGTCAATAGCGCTTGTAACTTGACATGCTTGCCTTGGGTTGTGAGCAAGACCTGCTGCTCGGGCGGAATCTCTGTAGTCCTGGAGATCCAATACTTGAGCGCATCGACCGAAGTAAAGGCAACCGGATCAGCGTCAAGACGCTGGCCCGTATGAGCTACAGCAATTTGTAGCGACATCCAGCTCTGCCCTCTTTGCGTGTTGGAGTCTTGTCAGGGCAGCAGCAGGGGCGAGATGGAGAGTAGAGTGTTGAAGCGTGAGCACATGGGACCAAATACCGCCAAGCATGGTTCACGCAGGGATCTGCGCATGGGCCCCGCGACACTGCATCATGGTGAAGGTCAGGCTCGGTCAGATGAACCAGGCCTCGACTGCAATCTTGGAAACACACGGAAACAATATCGGACAGCATGGCAACACGGGGCGATGTCGACATGGTCGACGTGGGAGCGAAAACACAGGATGGGCACGACGACGCGGATTTGCTACAGACGACGCACAGCGACGCGTTCGCGTTCTCCGAGACTGAGATGTTAGCCGTGCAGCTCTACGACCAGCTCAAGGAACTGGAGCTGCAGCAGAGCCTCCTACAAGCGCAACAAGCAGGCACGTTGAACATGTCAGATCGGGTTAAGCAGGGCGGGGATTAATGCAAAGTGTAGCACAAGCGCATGACTTGTCGGCGCTCCCAGATGACTTGGTGGAGGAGCGCCTGACCATAGCGCAGCGCGAGGCTATGGAAGCGAAGGCAGAGTACGAGATCAGGAACAGAATCACGCACAACGTGCTGGTCATGGATCCGGTGCTCAAGGCTGTTCATGGGGGCGAGCGGACTCGATTCGCCGAAAAGTTGGTCTCACGTTGGCTGGCATAGTGTGTGGTTGTCTAATGGCCTACAGGCGCCTGCTCCCACTTGTGAGCGAAAACGACACAATCGCCATGACCCATGGTGCTCAAACCGCCAAACTTGCTTCTACTACACGTGCTCTGAGTGCAGCAGAACAAGGAAACATGGCTGCGAACCAGAAGAACCGGGAGCTGGCACAGACGATGCTTGCTTTGGCCGAAGAAATGAAGGCGCAATCAGTGCAGGATATCGAAGACGCGCAGTTGCGCAGCCAGGTGGATGCTGTCGAGAAGCAGCTTGCAGAATCTAGACGAAGAGTGAAGACGCTCAAGGGGGTATTGTCAGGCATGATTGTGGGGAGTGGGATCAACTGGGCTGCAGACGAGGGCTTGACGGAGCTGGTGATGGACGACGAGGAGGACGGGTGAGCTTGTGGTGATAGGGCAGGATAGATGGAGGATGCATGGTGCAGGCGCGGGGGTCAAGGGCAGGTTGAAGTGTGCTTGTTGTGTTGAAATGAAGCTGGGGTGCCTCAGCGGATGCGTGTAGCCAGCGTTTGCAGTCGTCTTGTCAAGAGGTGTGTGTGTGTGTGTGTGTGCGCTGGGTGGTGTTTGTTGACCGAGGACGTCATGGCGGTTGCTGGAGCAATGGGGGCAGCGATGGAATGGAGCAGTCGCGGGCTCGCTCCAACCTCTGGCCGACTACGGTGACTACGGTCGGGGAAGCGACGGGGGCGCGGTGCCGAACCTCTGACGGGCCGGTCTAGGCGTTGGCGTGCCTGCATGCATGCATACCTCGCATGCCTGCCTGCCTGCCTGCCTGCCCACCCAAGAGCTTCTCTGAGAGGGGGGAGTGGCTCACACGGCCGCCTGGGCAACAAGAGGCGGCGCTTTGTGCTTGGGGAGCAGAGGCAAAGGGGGGATGGAGGGAGGGAGGTCACTTGGCACGGGAGGCGCGGGGCAGTGTAAGTCGTGTGGATGTGGTCATGTTGACGGGGCAGGAAAAGAAGAGGCAGAGCCGTGTGTGGTGGCCAAAAGCGGGCGCATACACTGGGCCGTGGATAATACGTCGGTAGGTACGCAGGAGAGGACAGGACATTACCAGGCAGGCAAGCAGATAGTAGATAGGTATAGTCAGTCAGTCAGGTCAGATAGCAGGCTGGGTACATAGCCGTCACCAAGGCCGTGGGCGCGACAAGCTGCGGGGTCGGGCACATGAGGCAGGCTGGCCAGTCAGCTCGGATGGTTCGTGGAGCTCGTGTAATAGCGAGGGTTTGGTGAGGAGGCCATGGAGCCGGGCTGGGTGGCCTCTGGTGGTCGGGGAGGGAGAGCAGGCCGCCGCGCTATTCGAAGATAACGTCAACCAGGGCCGCCTCGCATGCGCCCAACGAATGGTAGACCATGCTCTTCTGCGCGCAATCTAACCAAACTTGAAACCCGCCAGGAGAGAGCAGACGAAGGGGGCGCCCAAGCATGATGCGCGTCCGTGTTGGCCGCGCGCGCTGCGAGGGTGGGTGCAGGCGTGTTTTGGGCGAGGGCGCGGGTGCGGGCCTGGCACACTGGGGATGGCGACGGATCGAGGCATTCACTGAGGCATTGCGCCTGTCGCCGTCACCGTCGCCATTGCAGCCGCCAAAGAAAAGGCGACGATGGTTGCTGCAGTCTCTCTCGCGCCCCCTTTGGCGCAAAAAAAGACAGTGCAGCGTGTGCCGTGCGGGCGAGAGTTGGTGCGGTGAGGCAGCGCAGCTCCCGGTGGACAAAGGAGGGGTGGTGGTCCGGGTGCGCTGCTATGCCATGGCTGCAAAACAAGCGTGCTTACCTAATGCCCTCGCCCTGCCAGGCCGCGCTGTGAGGGTCCTTTGCGGCCCTCGCTGTTTTCGCTGCGTGCTCACCAAAACCTCGCAGTGTAGACCGCCCATACAACTCTGGCCTGCAAAACCTTTGGTGAGTCGTCCCCGCCTGCAAATGCCAAAGTCGCTTCATCACCAGCACCCCTTTTCGCAACAACACCCTTTTTGCACGCGTTTTCCCGCCTCATTTCGCCCTTGTACTCGTCTCCCAGCCCTCTTTCTGCATTTCTGGCGACACCTTCGCTTTCCCTTTCTTTCGTCGTCGCCATTGCTGCGCCATCCATCCACGCCCATCCCATACTGACCGCAAAACAGACCTTTATCAACCCCTTCGATTTTGCTGAATCCAGCTACTTTGGTGAGTACTCGCTCCTTCTATTATCGTAAAATCGCGCATCTTCGCGTCGTGTTGTGGTGTTTTGCGACCGCGTCACTCTACGCGCATACCAGCCAGCCCTGCAACCGCCATTGCCATTGCCTACGCCTTTACCACCATCTTCCGCCTTTGCCAGCCGACACCGCTACTCCTCGCCTTGGCCCGTGGTACCCGTGTCTGCATTGCTCTCCTCGCCTCCCTCGTTTTGCTTTCTGTCCAAAATCTCTCTCTTGCTTCTCAACCATCCCCCAGCTAACCCACAGCAATAGCACATCAACCAACACCATGCCCAAGGAAAAGACTACCCGCAAGGCTGCGCCTAAGACCAAGACCGAGAAGAAGAAGAAGGGTAAGTTTTGCTCACGTGCTCTCACTCTCCTCCTACCCTGCTAACCACTTGCAGACCCCAACGCGCCCAAGCGTGGTCTCTCTGCCTACATGTTCTTCGCCAACGAGCAGCGTGAGAAGGTCCGCGAGGACAACCCAGGCATCAAGTTCGGTAAGTTGATGCTCCTTAGCCCCTCGTCTGCTCTGTTTCTAACCTTTTTTTCCCAGGCGAGGTCGGCAAGCTTCTCGGTGAGAAGTGGAAGGCACTCAACGACAAGCAGCGCCAGCCCTACGAGGCCAAGGCTGCTCTAGACAAGAAGCGCTACGAGCAGGAGAAGGCTGCTTACACGGTATGTTTTTTCCCCTCAGCCCTTGTATCCCAAAATCACGTGCTAACAAATCCAGGCTGCCGATGAGGAAGAGGAAGAGTCCGAGTAAAGATTGTCATCGGAGGTTCCTGGGCTCGGACTTTGCGGTCCGCCTCCTCTCTCTTCATTTTCCTTTATGTGATCCTTCCTAGGCTTTAATGGGTTCGTGAGTTCTGTCTCGAACATGGGTGTGTGCGTGTGTATCTCAGTGTCTTCGGCTAGCCAAATCTGTGGAGTTCCATTTGCGATAAAGGGAACGATCACAGTTCAGTCTCATTTCCAGCGCTTGTGACTTGTTCGGTCATGATGTTTGGGGGCGTCTCTTCCTCCCCCATCTTCAACCCTCTTTTTTTTCTTCGACCTTGTGAAAGGGGAAGAAAAGGGGGGGCAAAAAAAACATCACGAAGCTCATGACCAAGTCTATGTGTACACTAGTCTAAACTTTGCAGTATGGAGATTTATTTTGCTTGCTGCTTCTATACCACTTGTTCTGCTCCCATCCCACGTGATTCTTGGGTCATGCATGCAACCCGCAGTGAATAATCCCCGGGTCTCCCGGATCAAAATTCAACATAACTCCCCTTTCCTATAAACCAAAAACCACTCACAATAAACTATAGTTACGTCTAGCTTTACCACACACACAATAACCCCGCAAACCAGGGTTCTCGCATTCCCTTTCCCAACCAAACCACCCAGCCCACCTTCCCCCAACCAAACCCTTCAAACCACACATACACCCACATATATATCCCTTCCTATCCCATCCTCCCACCCCCATCGAATTCAAGATAAAAACAGTCTACATAGCGTCGTTGGGCTAGTGGCTATGCTATCGCCTTCCCAAAGCTTGCAGCTGCATGTGGGAAATGTTATAAAGGCGGGGATCACGGGTGTAAGTGTCTTTGATGACTAGAGTTCGAATTGGTGGACTAACGTGTTGTGTAGTCGAACCCCGTACGGCGCATGATTGTTTCTTTTTTTGGGTTTTTTTTGGGTTGGAGGGTGAAGGTGAGGGAGCGGAGGGGAAGGTAGGTTCTGGGTGAGATGTGTGTGGGTTTACTATAGCTTTTTTTTACTTTATCTTGTTGAATGTATGCACAAGTTTGTGATTACCATAGCGGTAAGTATTTCGTTGTAGACTCAACTATATGGTTTCGGGGCATGATGTGGACATCTTGATTATTGATTTCAAAGAGTAGTACTGCAATGATGCACAGCAAAAGTTCAAGCCATGGTAGACATCTTCACCACTGGATACAACAAGCACGAACATGATATAACCCAAATTCTATAATGAACCTCGATGTACACTATTTTTCGTTCCCAATCATACACTCGCTACTCCCTCTGCAACACCACCATAACACCCATGATTCCCAGCATGACTTGCTTCAACCATGGGTGCTCGCTCAGCAGAATAGTAACGTATCCCACAAACGGTATGAAGCCAACAACACTTCCAATCACATCCTCCTTACGGTTAAGGAAGGACTGTCCACGAGCATAGAGTTCCGTATCGTCTGCAAGGTTATTGTCACCTTTCGTAAGGAGACGGAGCGGAGTTTTACTAAAGTCACAATCGTTAGTAACATATCTCTCTTTCTTCCAAAAGAAAAAGCGCGTCATGCCACATTCCCAAACCAACGCTCCAAAACTCCCATAAACACAAAGAAAAAGTAACAACTCACCCTCCACCATACCGCCTAACCACGCGATGCACAATCGGAATATCCTTGCCCTTGACATTATACACGACAATCTCGCCAATCTGCGTATCCAGCCCTCTATTCCACAGGAACAGCAGGTCGCCGCGCTGAAACGCGGGTTCCATGGATCCAGAGAGGACAACGACGATTGGCGAGGGCGAGTCGGCGACGACGGAGAGGCCCTTCCACATCATGAATGCCGTCGAGAGCACGAGTGCGAAGTTGAGCACTTGTGCGGCGAGTTGCCGCGGTTGCATTCCTGCGACGCCGAACATGGTTGCGGGTTTTGGCGTGTATAACGTGAAAGTTGTAGGTATCCGCGGTGGATGGCGTTGGAGAGGTTGCCGTCCACTTGCAATTCTCTCGTGCGAGGATTGATGTTCCTTCTTTTCTTTTCTTTTTCTGTGTATGCGTGCTTATGTGTGTATGTGTGTTGTTGGAACGAGCGCAGCGGGGATTTGGCGCGTCGTTTTCGTGGGAGGTTTATGGTCGCGGAAAGGGTAAATGCCAGATGTCCTTGGATTGGTTGTTGCGGGCAGGCTTAGTCAACTCCCGAGCTGTGGAGCGAGCAACTCCGCAGGTGCGCTATACGAGGGGGCCGTTGCCAAGACAATTGGTGTACATTGTGTACAGGAAGGTCGGAAGGCTACATGGCGGTGAAAGAGAAAACTGATGTATATTCAGTGAAATTGATTATTGTCAAGAGAGTTGTTGGTGAAAGAGTAAACAGAGGTCTGATTCAGGACAGGTCGTTGTAACAAGCTCTACAGTCCGCTGCTTGTACATTTCCTTGCACATGGCACCCTTGTAGTCGAGGAAACTAACACTTAAACTTACCAGTACCGAAAATACGCCAGCTATGTATCCGGCCCTTATACTATTCGAAGAATGTGCTAATGAAATATGGCTTGGAGATTCTAGGATCCAATGAGCGAGGCAGTGCCAGGGAAGATCGAGGAAGAGATGCATCATACAGCGACTATCATAGCATAGATTTGAAGAACTCTCTCTTTATCTATTTGCTGCACGATGGTAGTTATATTCGTAACTCGACGAATCCGATAAGCATGTAAATGTCTAACAGTCGTGTTCACACGGCAGTTCAAGAAGTGTACTAAAGTGAACACTGCAAAGCCCGGATCTGGTAAAGGTACAGAGCTTCAAGGAGCAACTGATGTAGGTGATAGACCGCAAGGTTGTTCAGCAGTCCTTCACCTATATAAGTGTACCTGAAAGCAAGCTTCCTTTGCTGATAACCTCAGTACAGACCGATCAGTTGAGTTACAACAAGAACATACGTCCGGAACACCATGGAGCAGCTAGAACCGGGCAGTCTAATCCAGTACCAGGGCTCAATGTCTTCTCCACCCCCATGGCCAGCAGTAGTCTGTATAGACGACATGGCACCTAAGGATTTACTGCGAAGTCGCCCGCGCGGTGTTTCTACAATTCTTGTATTGATCTTAGGCAGCCTAATATTGTGAGTGTCTTCCGATAAACCCACAAACATGCTAACCTAGACAGTCGCTGGGCAACCCCAAAAGATTTGAGCGAATACGATCCGTTCATGCCAATTCTACAGGGAGAAATAGTAGACAGAGTACCGGGACTGGGAGATGCATATAGAATGGCCAACGATCACTTAGACTCTTCCCTGGACTTGGAGTACTGGCGTGAGAGAATGAGAGGTGCTATAATCATTGATTCTGATCTCGAATCAGACTCTGAAGACTCCATGGACACCGGATTTCAACAAGCCTTACGCGCAAGCCGAGACGACTATTTGCGTCAGAATCCTGCAAGTAGAAGCTTGCTGACGCCCTCTCAATCGCCCCCAATCGTATTACCAAGTCCACAAGTCAGTCGTACCGCTGCAAACCAGAACTCTACCAGACCTTTTGGAGTCCCCTCACCCAACAACACTATAGACCTCACAGACGAGGAAGTTCTTACAGACGAGACCCCAAAACGAGCAGAGCCAACCACAAAACCGCTATTCCCACAGCCCTGCATCCTAGACACCACCAACCTCTCCAACATCTTCAACAAACCAACCAGCGACACCGTAGACGGCGAACTGTACGTCCCATTCCCTCCTCCATCCCTTCCCCAAAGCTAACCGCCCCTCCCACAGTACCCAAAGCAACCACTTCATCCACATCCCCATCGGCCCACAATCCCAACTCCGCATCCTGCCCCAACAATGCCTCTGGAACAGACCCTACTTCCGCGACCCGCGCCGCGGCCTCAACCACTTCGACTACATCGACAACACATGGGTCCTGCGCCACCCAGCCCTGCGCTGCATCGACCCCGCCGACTTCGACTTTGCGGCCGAGTACCTCGAAAGCGACGGCTTTGGGATTCGGTTACCGCTCGACCAGCGTAGTAGTAGTATTAGCAGTGAGGATTACAGCACAGTGCTGCAGCAGTGCTATGCGGCGTGGAGCGTTGCGGATAGACTCGATATGCATGATCTTATGGAGCATGTGGTGGATAAGCTGGAGGGTATTACGCCGGGTAGGGATGAGATGATGGTGTTTGCGTGTCGGATTTTTGGGAAGAGAGGGGGTGTGGATTTGCCGGGGCATTATCGGCTCAAGGAGTATCTGGCCAAGTGTATTGCGGAGAATTGGTGGGGGTATGTGAGGGAGTTGGGGGAGTGGTTTGTGGAGAGGTTGGAGGCGTTGCCTGAGTTGGAGAGGGATGTGTGTGAGAAGCGATTGGAGGCGTTGAATGAACGGTTGGATAGGGAGGAGGAGGAAGAGGAAGAGGAAGAAGGTGGGGAAGATATGGAGATTGATTGAACAGCTCTTGTACGAAGAGATCATTACCAACGCATAGATAACGGCGTAAGAAAGGCGTGGCGGCTTTGTGCATCCATAGCATTCACGTTACTATCCAAGGCTTGGTTCTGTATCCTGTGACAAAACCCAATCCGAACCCGAAAAGACATAGTATGAATCCTGAATTCATCAAAATCCATGTTCCACAACACTTCATAAGAGCTTAAACTACCATGTAACACTCGCGGCAGCTTAGTCGGAGTCACTTTCGAATTCAGGTACATTTGGGTCTGGCGGAAGCACTGTTAGTCAGGGATCGTTTATAGGTCACTCGGTTTGCAGTGTCCACCACATACCTCTTAGTGCCATGTACTCAAAGGTGCCGCCAGCCTTCTCCATCAAGTTGTCTTTTACCAGAGTCAATTGCTCGTCTGGAAGCAGGGTATCCGTATCTGCCATGTCGACCGACAGGCGAATACCTTGGTTCCCTGGACCCAACCTGTCTATGAAATCCAACAAGCCATCCATGGTGAACTTTGAGATACCGGAGATGGTGACGGTGCGAAGATTGGGTAGGCTAGCTAGATGTGGAAGTACGTCGTCGTTGAGCTCTAACCCGCTGACGTACAAGTCCTCGAGCAGGACAAGATCGGCGACAATGGTTTTGAGATGATCGTCGCGCAATACCTCAGGAAGGATCAGGTGCAAATCGCGCAATTGGCGGAGCTGCCTCAAAGATTCAACAAGAATATCAAGATCGTCGCGAAACATGCCTTCTGTGTCGCCACTCAGGAACAGTACTCGTAAAGAAGACTGTTGATGCACAAGAGCCTGATGGAACGACTTGTGGTCTTTGAGCGTGTAGGAGTCTATCTCTAGACTGCTGAGTTGAATCTTTTCCTCCAACAGCACAGGGGTAATAATGGCGGCTCCGGACTGTAGTTTGGAGAAGCTGAGACGCTGGAGGTTTGAACATTTTTGCAGCCATGATATGGTTTCAAGGAAGACGTCGTTTTCGGTTGCCTCGAGGTCGACAGTGCCATGCATATCTTCGATCCGCAGTGTCTTCAAAGCCGTGCATCCTTTTAGGAGAGCCAGGTGCGGTATTGAGTCTTTGGTCACACATAGGCGAAGATCTTCGAGCGATTTTCCATGATTGCTCAGTGCGAGGAACGTCTCGGCGCCTGCTTCAACATCGCTAATGGTTTGTAGCGTTTGCAGCGTATTAGGCCGCATAGAGAAAAGGAACTTGGCAAACTTTTGGTCATTGTTAGTGGAGCGCCATGTGTAGATCATCAGAGAATTGAAGTGTGGGCAATGCTCGTAGATGGATGCGTGGACTAGCTCGTCTTCCAGTGGCTTGCCATCCCATAGTTCGAGGCTTTGCAGCCGTGGGAGACGCGGTGTCCATCGTACAAGAGCACCAGGTTGAACTCTACGGTGTTAGTTGTTTCTTCGGTTCACTCGAATGAGCTTGTACATACGTTCTCCGCTAATCACCTCGAGAGTGGGCGTGTGTTGTGTCACCACTGCAGAGTGTCAGAATCTCGAACACAGTATGAGATTTGGATCGCATACACACCTTCACCAATGGCATCGATGACGTCCGCTGTCTTGATTCGCGTAAACTTCCTGCCTTTGATGTTCGTCAGGGTCTCTGTCTTCTCAAACTGCTTCAGTGGACCAGCAAAGAATTGTCTGTGGGTGTCAGTGTCTTAGTCCACATGGCCAGGATGAGACTCAACTGACTTTGAGATCTTGGCCCGGAATTGGTCGTCTTCGAGAAGGTAACCGAGATCGCGGAAGTCAAGCGATCTGATATAACGACAATATGGGAAAAGAGTGGCGCCAAGGCTCGAGGCAACAATGGACCGCCATAAGATGGACCATTTCTGGATAGTGAGTAGATTAGTGGCGGCCGGTAAGCCGTAGAGATCTTCCCCGCCACCCCGAACCGGTGCAAGATGGTGAGATCTTTTGTTCGTATCAGCAAAGATGATAATCAACTGAGCCGGACTGGTGTCAAGTACTTGTATAGTTGAGTTAACGCAGGAACGGCAAGGGCGCGGCTCGCACAAGCGCAGTTGAAGAGGGTATCAAATTGCTCCTGGCTGGCGAGTTCCTCGCATAAGAGATGTAAGATATCGTCTGGGAGCACCGCTTGAGCCATGACGTCTTGGATGGGCTATTCATGAAGTTATGTTGTTTACCATACCCCAAGTAACAGGCGCGATGATGTCAATACGCTAGCGCGTCAAAAACGCGGTCTTTCCGCTTTCGGCCACCTCACAAGCGCTGCTGTATGACATGCACTGCCCTCGCCACTATGCGAATAGTCATACGACATGGTCGTTCTCAACTTTACCCTCACCCCCGAGGCGGCTTCCAAAGTTCATGATCTTCTTGTCTGTCTAGGCAAATTCAGCGACACCGTGGCCATCGAAGCGCGTCGGGAAAAGGTGGGTTTGCCCTTCTTCCTCAAAGCCAGCCTGTCGTCTTATACGTTTCATCTCAGTTCACATTCACTGCACTCAACTCTTCCAAATCCGCATATGCCGCCGTTACTTTAGATGGCAGGCAATTCTTCGCCAGCTATGAGTGTGTCCCAAGCCGTGGTGGACCTGAGGATCGCTTCACGTGTAGCATGTACACCAAGGCCCTCTTGTCAGTCTTCAAAGGGCGCCTGTACGATCCGGTCGGGCGGGATGGTGCGATAGACCGTTGTGAGGTGAGCGTGCAAGAACGAGAGAACGAGACACAATGTCGGTTCATTGTCAAAATGGTTTGCAACCAGGGTGTTATCAAAACATACAAGCTCACCTACGAAGCTGTGGACGTGATGCATGCATTATTTGATCGGTCGGTAGCAAAAAATCGGTGGACCATGCACGCTGGTGCTGTGAGAGAGTACATCGAGTACTTTGGTACCAAAACCGAAATGCTCGACATATTTGCAGGAGACGACGGTCGCTGCGTATTCAAGAGTTATACCGAAAAAATATCCAACGGAAAGGAGATCTTGAAGCACCCGCTTGTCACAGCCGTGGCCGTCAACACATCGGATTTCGAAGAGTTCGTCGTACAAGCCGGCATGCATATCATCATCAACGTCAAAGATTTCAAAGCCATTGTCATGCACGCAGACACTCTGAAGACAAACTTGAGAGCCTTCTATTCTCAGCCAACCCGGCCGTTACAATTCAGCTATGGATGCGATGGTCTGTTTTGTGAATTCACATTGATGACTTCGGGCAATCACACCGCTGCTCCGCCCGCACCCATACCTGCCCCCGCGCCTCAGACAACACACAATAGGAATACACCTCGTACACCATCAACAACGACGGTGGAGCGGGAAGGTAGTCGCAGCTTTCAGTCTGATATGCCTCCACCAGTACAGCCGGCATCTCGGCGCGAGGGTTCAGGCCGCCTAGGATCTCGCCAGACCTCAGTTCAGGTGCAGTCGCCGCATCGCGATCCCGAAAGTCTTTTCGTACCTGAAGATGAGGATGCTGCATGGGCGCCTATGGATTATGAGAAAGAAGAGACTCTTGGCTGGGATGCCAGTGCCACCCACGATGCATCAGCTTTCCCAACCTTTACAGATAGCGGTAGTACTTCGAAGGCAAATACGTCTGAAAACAATGAAGTATTCGAGCCCACACAGCGTATATCACAGATTAAGGGATTGTGGTAACTGAGTGGTATGGGTGGAAACATTGCAAAATGTAGAGAAAACAACTCGAAAGTCCCAGCAGACATCACATAGATGGACTTTATTTGGATATGATTCTGCACATCTTTAGACACCACGACATAACGGTACAATAAGATACGTGTGTAAAGTAATGCATGAGTCTCCGAAAACTCTTTTTCTATTTTGTCACTAGAAGGTGTGTACGATGTTGCTAAAGTACTAGAAGATTGCCAATTTATACCAGAAGCCGAATATTCATAATTTGCGCCTGCATCGTTCTTGCAGTGTCCATGTGTGCTAGCAATATGAAGACACGACGGAATGACGTGGGTCTCGCGTACCTACTTACCGGCGGATGGTGGGGCTCAAAGAGAAAACGGCAGACTCTCACCATTCCAAGCCCGCAGTCTGGGAACGAAGCAAAATCTCGATACAGTCAATTTCCAGCTGTTCCCAATGCCACCGAAGCGTATCCTGGTAATTGCTGGCTCAGATAGTTCGGGTGGGGCGTACGTACGCATACATGCATCCGCCCCTCCTTCAATCAGCCAGTTAAACTAACTATCCATCCCTACCAACAGCGGACTAGAGGCTGACCAGAAGGTTATTGCAGCACATGGCTGCTATGCTATGACTGCTACTACCGCGTTGACAGCACAGAATACGCTAGGTGTGCAGGACATACATCATACACCCCCGGACTTTGTGAAGAAGCAGATTGACGCTGTTTGTGATGACATCGGAGCCGATGTTGTCAAGACTGGTAGGTCTACATATATATGATAGAAAAGAGTGTCGATTTCAAGACGAGGAAGCTCACGTATTACAGGCATGCTTGCGTCGGCAGAGACGATCAAGATTGTCGCCGATGCGTTGAAGAGACACAATATTAGCATGAGTGTTGTTGACCCTGTACGTTCTGGTTATCCATTCAGTCTGAATGATTAGACACGATCTGAATTACGTTATAGGTAACTGTCTCGACATCGGGTTCACAACTTCTCCCTGAAGTTGCGGTTACAACACTAATCGAACATCTTCTCCCTCACACAACGCTTCTAACACCAAATCTCCCAGAGGCAAAACTTCTTTTGAAAGCTGCAGGCATTGAAGTGCCGGACCCGCAGAACATTGATGACATTATCGCAATGGCACGTCATATACACGAGAGAGGACCCAAATGGGTGTTACTTAAGGGAGGCCACCTGCCATTAACACGCGGTCATTTTGTCAGTAAAGAGGAGGCGGACCGAGAAGTAGTACTAAATGTGCTGGTTGGAGACAGTGGAGTCACTTTGATAGAGAGTGACTATTTGCAATCGAAGAACACCCATGGCACAGGGTGTTCACTTGCTTCAGCGATCTCGTGCAACCTTGCTCTCGGTATGCCTATGATCAAGGCTGTCAAGGAAGCCAATCGATACATTGAAGCCGGAATCAAAACAGCGATGGATATCGGGCGGGGGAGTGGTCCGATCAATCATTTCCATTCAATATACACTCTCCCTTTCACTCCCGGTAACTTTATCTCATACCTACTTGATCGAGATGAAGTGCAGATACCGTGGAAAGAGTATACGGAGCATGAGTTCGTACAGAGGATGGGAGATGGAACACTACCACTCGAAAAGTTCATGTACTATCTTGTGCAAGATTACCAGTTCCTTGTAAGTCCTCTAGTTCATTCATGTCAGGTAACCTTCTATCACAGAAACAGCTGACGATGTTATAGGTTCAATTTGCAAGAGCTACCGCTCTCGCAGCATACAAGTCCAGCAGCCTCAGAGATATTGGTCAGTCCGTCCAACAGGTTGTCACTCTCCAAGAGGAAATACAGCTTCACATTGATTTCTGCAAAGAATACGGACTCTCTGAAGCCGATATTATCAGCGAGGAAGAGGACCAGGCTACCACAGCATACACGCGCTACGTCCTTGACATTGGCATGTCGCAAGACTTCCTTGCCTTACAGATAGCCCTTCTCCCTTGCCTGATAGGCTATGGCATCATTGCTAAGCGGCTATATGAGGACCCAAACACCGTCAAGACTGGCAGTAGATACTGGAAGTGGATCGAACAGTATGTAGCGGATGAGTACAGGGGTGCGATGATGAGGGGAAGCGAGCTTGTAGAGAAACATGCAGCAGGCCTAAGTCCGAGCAGAGTGGAGGAACTAGCTAAAGTGTTTGTCCATGCGACTAAAGTAAGTACTGATGGCAAAATGGGTACTTCATGATTGCGCTAACGGAGAGCAGATGGAAAGAGGTTTCTGGGATATGGGATTGCGGGCTGGCAAAAAGGTTTGAATTGAGTTGAATAGATGGGTTGCGGATACATGCCATGTCACCCTATTACCGGCCATAGGCCATAGGCCATGCTACCATTTCAACATGTTTGCTGCAACGGAGACTCTAGCCTTTTACAAAAGTCAATGCATCGACGACGGAAGGCCCGTGGGGCAGCCTCTATCTGAAGCGGTGAATGCATTGCTTGTTGCTGGTGATGTCGTTGTTGTTCTTCTTCGTTCGCTACGTGTCGGGCGTCATTCGCATCAGAGCAGCTGCCCCACCAACAGTAATATGGAGGCGCATGTCAAATTTTGCAGCCTCTCGGTGGAATGGTATTGTGTCTGCAGTTCGGCCCAAGAGTGGCGAAATAGAATTCTTGGTGGCTTCCCCGGCCTGATAACGGCAAATTCTGCGCTAACCGTAAATGGCCAGACCCTTCGCTCTAGCGCCGCTAGCGTCTCAAAAAATGTGCAAGCGCAACAGAGGCAAGGCAACTTTTCCTGGCGCGTTCTGCCCTTTCACTTCTTCTCTCATACACCTTCGCCCTCTTCTATCAGTGCTTCTTTTATCGCACAACCCGCGACACTCTTTCCGTCGCTTTACTACATCTTAATATACCCTCGCGGTCTCAGATCTCGAAACACGCTCTCTTAGACCGAACGGCACTCCTTTGACGCCAGTCTCTACCCAACACACGCACATCATGTCTTACGGCGGTGGATATGGCGGCGGCGGTCGCGATGGCGGCCGTGGCTACTCAAACGGGTACGACTACAGCAATGCTGGATACGGGTCTTATAGCAACTCGACAAGCCAATATGCATCGTACGGGTACGACGATTCATCCCCTTTACACGGGAAAGGCATCACAGTCGTGCTTCATGGACGCCCTCCATCTGCTACATTTCTTTTTTCGGATTCTACGCGCAGTCACAGTCCGGAGGCCGCGCCGCTTTACTTGCTTTTGTATGTCAAGCACGCGGTCACGTACTTGCTGCGACAACGTAGAATTCTCCCTTCATCACACATCACCTCTTTTCGACATTTGCTAACAGTTTTCTTAGTGGTGGATACGGCGGTGGCTCCAACGGCTACTCTGGCGGTGGCGGTGGTTACGGCGGCGGTGGCTATGGCGGTGGCGGCTATGGTGGTCGCGATGGAGGTGACCGCATGTCGCAGCTCGGCCAAGGCTTGAAACAGCAGCAATGGGGTATGTCGATTTGCAGCACAATCCATGGAAAAAATAGCGCTAACGTCTGAACAGATCTCGATGCTCTTCCCAAGTTCGAAAAGTCCTTCTACAAGGAGGATCCCGCAGTCACCGCGCGCTCCGAGGCTGAGGTTGCCGAATACCGCAAGGAGCACCAGATGACTGTCAAGGGCACAAACATTCCCAAGCCAGTCACAACCTTCGATGAGGCTGGTTTCCCATCCTACGTTATGAACGAGGTCAAGGCTCAGGGCTTCGCAAAGCCTACTGCTATTCAGGCGCAGGGTTGGCCCATGGCTCTCTCTGGTCGCGATGTTGTCGGTGTCGCTGAAACTGGTTCCGGAAAGACCCTCACCTACTGTCTTCCCGCCATCGTCCACATCAACGCCCAGCCTCTCCTCGCTCCTGGCGACGGTCCTATCGTTCTCATCCTCGCTCCCACACGTGAACTTGCTGTCCAGATTCAGCAAGAGATCAGCAAATTCGGAAAGTCTTCGCGCATTCGAAACACCTGTGTCTACGGAGGTGTTCCCAAGGGTCCTCAAATCCGTGACCTTGCCCGCGGTGTTGAAGTGTGCATTGCCACTCCCGGACGTCTTATTGATATGCTCGAAGCAGGAAAAACGAACCTCCGCCGCGTCACTTACCTCGTTCTAGACGAGGCCGACCGCATGCTTGACATGGGTTTTGAGCCTCAAATTCGCAAGATCATCGGCCAAATTCGTCCCGATCGTCAGACTTGCATGTGGTCGGCTACATGGCCCAAGGAGGTCCGCCAACTGGCTGCTGACTACCAGAAGGACTGGATCCAGGTCAACATTGGTTCCATGGACCTCTCTGCTAACCACCGTATTCAACAGATCGTCGAGGTCTGCACAGAGTTCGAGAAGCGTGACCGCATGGCCAAGCATCTCGAGACTATTATGAGTGACAAGGAGAACAAGATCCTCATCTTCACAGGTACCAAGCGTGTTGCGGACGAAATTACTCGATTCCTTCGCCAAGACGGCTGGCCGGCGCTCTGTAAGTTGACGTTTTACTTGTCAAGTAATCACTACTAACATAATTCTAGCTATCCACGGTGACAAGGCGCAAAACGAGCGCGACTGGGTCCTTAACGAGTTCAAAACGGGCAAGAGCCCAATCATGGTTGCTACTGACGTAGCTTCCCGTGGTATCGGTATGATTGCAAACCCCCAACACTCCCTCTTCCCCAACCCCACCTCAACTATTATTATGCGTGAACTGCCATTGTGCTCTGCTTAGGTCGTCTTGTGCGCTTGTTACACTCGCTCCCATGACATCGTCCAGGGCTTGCATCTCTCTCGAATCTGATCCCCAGGGATCCTTGGTCACGCTGGTGAGGCTTATAGTCTTCGCTACCTTCTGTTTCTGGTATTACCGTCGTATTACTGAAGCAAGCTGCCTGAGATATTTGACTTGATTAAGTCGCAGTCTCTTCCAAGGGTTTCCTAGACCAGGAGATATCCACAGCCTTCCCACTGGACTTGATGCCGTGATCTTCGTTGTAGCGCACAGAGACGGTTGCATGCAACATATTGCAGCTTCACGCGATCCAATCATGATCGTCGTCTGCTCTGTTTTTTTATCATTCACTAACCTTTGCTTTCAAAGATGTTCGCAACATTACTCACGTGTTCAACTATGACTACCCGAACAACTCGGAGGACTATGTCCACCGCATTGGTCGTACTGGTCGTGCTGGCGCTAACGGAACTGCCATCACCCTTTTCACTACAGAGAGTATGTACATTCATGTCCATTATTGATGGTCAATTGCTAACAACGACTCAGACTCCAAGCAAGCTCGTGACCTCGTTCAAATTCTTACAGAGTCCAAGCAGCAGATTGACCCCCGTCTTCATGAGATGGCCCGCTACGGCGGTGGCGGCGGCGGTGGTCGCTGGGGAGGTGGCCGTGGCCGTGGAGGAGGCCGCGGCGGCGGTCGTGGTGGTAGGTTTTCTTAGTCCTCGTGACAACGAACAGACTCTAATTGGTACATCAGGCTGGACTGGAGGCAACGGTGATCCCGTCCGCAACAGCCGCTGGTAAACATGCTGTCGACGGCGCTCGCTTGTCACGCCATCAGAACGATGAGCATCGATTTCAATCCTTGTTAGGCGTTGGAGGTCGTCATTTCGGACTTGCCATGTTTCCATCCCTTTTCCAAGTGCGGCTGAAAGCCGCTGCACGTTCTCAGGCTCTGTCATACGCTGATACCCCAAAGACAGGGCTGTGATGTCGGCTTGGCAGAACAGTTCTCCTGCATATTAGACTGGTATAGGTTTCCTTGTTTATGACAGCTGCATGTATGCCGCAGCTGTCCGCAGTCATTTCGTCACGTTGCATTGTGGCGCCGGCGTTTACGTCCAGAAAAAAGAAAAGTTTCATCAGGTAATAGTCAATATAGAACGCATTATGTCTATGACAATTCTAGTTTACTACCTTATTGTGCTGTTATGATATGTAATGCGTGTTGACTACCATCGAGTGTGTTGTGTATTGTTCTTGATGTTCTGAATGAGTTGCTTTCACGAGTGGAAATCGTTATTGTCATGTTGTATATCTTGTCAAACTTGATTGCCAGTCTATTTGCTATTCATCTTCATGACCTTGTCCAGTTGATGTCAGTTTCTCCGTTCTTTTCTGCCTTTTTTTTCAATTTGCTCTGCTGGGAAATTGATGGAGTTCATTACATTATGTATGTGAAAAATATATTTACCTAAACATTCTTTATGGCGAAAAAAAAAGAAATACAAATACATGATGTATAACTAGTTAGTTGATATTATGCAAAAGATAGATAGGTAGGTAGAAAATAAACATTCCTTTATATTAGAGAAGAAGGCGCGCACATATATATCAATTCTATGTTTTTTTTTTCTCTGTTCTTCTTAACTCTACCAATATTCACCTTTGCAAATGACGCAGTTTAGTATATCTCACGTTTTCAAACATCTATTCTTTCCTCTTTCTCAAGAATAACCGTATGGTTTAGAACCATAAGAGTTAAATAGCTTTATCTATTCTAAGAGGAAAAAAAAAAAGGGTACGCAAAGAGGAGAGGGGAGAAATGGAGAATATACGAAAATTTATAATGTTAGTTAAACTGTAAAAGAGAAGATTCATTTTATAGAGTTTATCTAGATCAGGGATATGTTTCTTCAAAGGGAAATGTAGAGTTTTATGTTATATAATAGATTAGTTAACTAGTATAGTTAGTTATATATATTTTTTTGGTGTGAATATGTAGGTGTGTAGGTTAAATTGACATGTAGGGTTCTTGATAGAATGTTGGTGGGTATGTACTACTTACTTCTTGGGTTCAGAGTACTCCTCTCCTTCTTCTTCTTCTTCTCGTTATAAGGGTTGATGCAGAGATTGTGGAGATGACAAGGGAAGATTTTTGTGGTAGGGGGCAGAGAAGGGCTGGATGTGGATGTGTGGGTATGTCGTTAAAATCACGGAGGGAGTGGGTGGGGAAGAAAGGAAGGGAAATGTGAGTCGATTTGCTGCTTGAGATGCGTTTTGTGCGGTTGATAGTGTAGAGAAGAGCTGAGGATGGATAGGGTGAGTATGTGTGTAGAGATCGGGGGTATGGGGTATGGACAGGGTGAGCTGAGTACGGATGTATGATGTTAGCGTTTGCTTGTTTCTTTGATTTGGATGTGGGGATGTGGTGGAATGTTCGAATGGAGTCTGATGTTGGATCTTGGGAAAAGATAATAAAAGAGAATAAGAACAAGGAGAGGAAGATGATGATAGAGACGGACAAGGAAATATGGAGAGCAGTACACAAGGTAAACAGGGGACTTCTGGTTTTACGATGAAGTATATGTAATGTTCATGTAGTGTTCGTTCTCACATGTCGAGAAAACACACACTCGGAAGAGAACATGAACATGTAATACAGATAGAGTAAAGGACGTAGTATTATGATAATCGCCTGCGTCGTGATGGTATTTTGGACACCAAAGCCATGTTTGTATTTCATGAATGAAGTCGAAATAGAAGACACGAGTTGCAATTGTATTTATTACTAATAAGTGTTTCCGCTGTCCTCTCTCCCACAAGTATCACTGTGGTTTCGCTCATCTTTGCAAACTGTGTAGAGATGATGAGCATCGCACAGAGCATCACTTCCTCACCAGACAGTCTGTGATAGCAAAATATTCCAACAGAATAACTGCATAGTGAAAAGGCTCCGCGGAAATTGCAGAAGAAGCCCTCATATACTCTTGGAAGATACTAAACAGGGGTTGAAGGGATAATGGCACGCATGATCAGAAAGGGCGACTTCGCCACACCTCCGCGGACAAAGGCAATCAAAATGTCGGTGAGAAATGATTTTCATGGACCTTTCCAAGTAGGGATCTCGAAATTACAGCATGTGCAATGAAACCCCGGAGATTGTAATAGGGCGCATGGAGCAGGATCATGGCGGGGTTGCTAGCGGAGGCAATACACAAATCAGAAAAGTGAGACATTTTTTACTCCTTGGCTTCTGATAGCCCGACTGGGCAAGCATCAGATGGAAGCACGTCTGAGCAGAGTTGAGATAAAGTGTAGACTAGGCGAGGTCCGAAGGATACCGGATATTTGGACAATGGCTGGGGGGAGGGAGAAGGGAGGCCCGCGGATCGGGGGGCGATCGTGAGATGGCGCAAACGCTATGAGATGGATGGAGCGGGAGACCCGTCTACAGGTAAACAAAGTAATCGGTCATATTCGTCGGCGTGTATAGATGAGTATCGTCAGGGCGAGGGGCGTCATGTGCGTTGACATTGTCTTTGAACGTGGAACCTGATCCTGGAAAAGCGTGTACAGGTGTTATCCGCGTGAGAA
Source organism: Bipolaris bicolor (assembly GCA_026262445.1). Classification (NCBI taxonomy): domain Eukaryota; kingdom Fungi; phylum Ascomycota; class Dothideomycetes; order Pleosporales; family Pleosporaceae; genus Bipolaris; species Bipolaris bicolor. Next base: position 362,725 of record JAODYD010000008.1, on the reverse strand, counting down.
GACACGTTGATCAGCGTGTGGTGTCGTGCAGTAGCGAGATCGGTCTAATTGTCAACCTGCAGAAGATGATTTGCATGCTTGGCTCTGGATCAACCACTACGTGACCATGGTCTGGAACTCTCTCAACCGTTTTTTGACAATACCAAACAAATAAAGTGTATCCCTGTAACTTTGCCATGCCGAGTGCTGCAGGTGCTGTAGGTGTAGCCAGCAATCGAGCCATCTGTCGGATTTGGTGGGTGCGTCTGGCTTGTTCCATGGGGCAGTTAGCGGAGGCCAGTCCGGTTGTCGACAAGCATTCGTGGTCAATGACGGTAGCGTACATCCAAGCTCGGTACCAAAAGTACCACCCTGGCCACAGTCATGTGTTCGAGGTGAGTTGTTAGAACGGTCAAGTTTGGCATCAGATCTAGACACCATGTCCAGATCTATGCTGTGCGTTTCTGTATACGGGGTCAATGAAGCTACACATGCGATCTGCAGCACTGAGGCCGGGAGGGTGCAATCCGAACCACCAGACCTAAAGTCTGAATATTGCTGCGGCCATTTCCGAGACTGCTGCTTTGGAATTAATTTCAGGAGAAATGACGCGTGTCAACCAGAACAAGGACTTTTGTGGTGCAGCTCGATGCTGTCTTGTCATGCACTCCACATACCTGAAGGTGCAGTGGATGCGGTTGGTTGACAGATGACCAGGCAATGGGGCCTCCATGTTCAGAGGTGCGTCCTGCTTGTCGACCTGGACCCAAGTTACCATGGTCGAGCGCTAGGTTCGCGCCATCAATCGGTGGGATCGGGATGGCCAACTGGAAGCCGTTTCATCTTGCGATTGTGTAAACTAAAACATAACAAGCTTTATCGATTTTCGCCGGCGGGGCGAGGGGACAATTTCCATGTGTTGGGAACTGTGGATAGGCGACAGAAGCTGTTGCACACGATTCAACCGGATATTCGAGGGTCAAATGTGACGTTGTAACTCTCGAGTGCAGGATGAATCGCGTGGATGCTGTGATCGAGCAACCTGGTGGCCCTTCCATAAGGTGTTTGTGTATGTGTCGTGTTTCACGTGGATTCAACATGGAAGGTTATGTGTAGGAAATAAAATGAGGCAATTCACACACACAGTTCATGACAGGCAGATGGTCATGAAGCCGGTGAGTGAAGACTCAGATGCACTAGTGCTGCACAGTCATGGTTGGAGAGGACAAGGAAGGGCCAGGCGAAAGAGGCTTGCAGTCAATGCAGCAGGTGACGACAGGGATTGGGCCAAAGACAGCGCGCAGGCCAAGCTCGCCCCAAAGGGATCTGCAAGCTGCAACGTCGGCCATTCTTCGGTCGTTCTGGATGCTGTTTGTGAGGGCGCACACAGACACACAGACACACTCACGCACATACGCACACAGGTCCTGTACAGTCGTTTATTTGTCAGCCACGTCGTGAGTGAAATGGTGTGAGTGTGCGTGTTTAGACAAGAGGGAGAGGGAGGGAGGGGGTGCAAAGGATAGCTTCGCGGGGTACACAGACAGGGCTTGGGCTGAACTCCATGGCCTACTGTTGGTGTATCGGATGCGACGGCCAGAGGCATTGGACCCTCTCCAATAAAGTGGGCGAGTGTATGCGAGACTATGTCATGACCGAAGATGATACAAGTGGTTGAGGTAGAGGAAGACGAGCAAGACAGACAATGTTGCCCCCCGTACCGTGGAAAGTGTTGAGCATGTGTCGGTGGCCACGCCTTTGGTGACGTGGTTGTTTGCAGTGACTGCATTGGGGGTGTGATGAGGAGGTCGCCATGATACTGCTGCTGCTGCTGCTGCTACTCGTGCGTGTTTCTCTCCTGCTGCAGTCGACCAAACGAGGAAGGTCAAGGGAACATGTTGTGGTAGTGGCGTGGCGCGGAACCTACTCCGACGTTGCACACAATGCATCTCATCTCCATCCGGCACGCCCGATTAATACGACGTCGCATGTATTAGAAGATGACGACGGTGGTCGTGATGATGCTGATAATGATGATGGCCATGGTGATTATGATAGTAGCAGTATGCGACTAAGCGCTGACGTGCGTCTGTACATGCCATGATGGTCTTCTAGATTATGTGCAGCTGAGCGTCTAGGCCATCAACGTTGGCCATGTAAGGATGTAGTACATACATACCTACAGTACGTAACTTTATCGGCCGTCTGGCCTCACGGCGCCGTCGAGCAGCATTTACAATAGATGGCTACTTTTGCTTACAGTTCCATGCCAATGGCCCCATGTCCAATACGGCAAGGATAGTTGGAGTCGGGCTTCTAGTGGAGGAAGAATGCACAGTCGGGGGTGGAAAAGCAGGGTAGAGGGCATCTAGCCCCCAGGTTCAATGTTCCATGTTCCATGTTTGCAACGCGCTGCATGCGAGGGCATCGCGGTCGCTTCCTCATTCTATCGGCGGAAGGTAGCCCGCTGGCTGCGCCATGCCGCGTAGTCAATTACGAGGGAAGCGAATAATTTCGGACTTGTACAGGTGATGCGTGTGTGCGTCGGCGTGCAGCAATGACCATGTCTGGATGTTTACCAAGTTGTCCAAGGTCGGTCTCCAAATCGGCCATGGTAGCGCCCGCATCGTGACACCTATGGTCTGGTAAACTCCGCGCCTCCGCCAGCCGCCTCTGACACGCCATGACCAAAGGTGCGCGCTTTCGCTTCTTCCAGGGAAGCTCCGTGCATATCTCCGCCACGAGGCATCGCTCGGTCCAACTCGACCTAATGCCACCGATCCTTAGGAAAAAGCCACAGGCCATGTTTGGTTCTGCGGGCAGGGGGCGGCCCCTGTCACTGTCACCCGCTCGCTCGACTTGCACCACCAGAGCGTTCCTGGACACCAGACTGCCAGAGTTTAGCCGCCGCGAGCCCTGCAAATGCTTTCCTCTGGGCCAAGCCCTACTTTTGTCTGCTCACAACGTTTTTGACATGGCAATGGCTGGGGGTCTTTTTTTTTTTTCTTTCAATTCTCATGGCTGTGATACGTCGGCCTATGACTCGCGACCCAAGGACCCCTCCTCATGTATGTCATCACTTCATACACAAGACGGAAATTGTTGACAAGACCATGCGTGTCTCGTCGGGACGTATTTTTGTCCGCGGATCAGGCCATGGGCGCGCCCGATACTCGCAAGGTGCCATGATGCTGGCCTGTGGCTGGCATCATGGGTGCGACTTGGGGGATGAGTGTGTGCAGTGTATTGCATACGTGCTCATGGAGTGTGTAGACATGAAGTTGAGATAGTCTAATGGCGGCGTGGTGTTCGCGTTATGATCGAGGTTACCGCCCGCTCCCGTTCGACGGCGCATGTGCAAATAGTTAGTGGCATCTATTCGTATTCATCCTGGGTCCGATCAGTCTTGGTACTGAACGGCCAATCACATGACAGCTATCCCGAAGAGCTTCACTCATGTTGCTTCTGCTCAACAGGTGCTGAGAGAGAGAGAGGGCGGGTATTATCACGTCCTGTTTGCACGGCACAAAGCCATCTATGACGACAACACTCGAGTGCATTCAGGCGAATGTCATAGGGAAGCAAAGGGGGTGGCTGGCCTGGGTGCTCTCGGATGTTGGCAACCGGGCCAGGTGGGCTTGGGATGACCATGGCACCAGATGTACCGTTCAGCCGTTGAATATCTAGATGCGTACAAATGCCCACACAGACGAGTGCGGTGACATGGGATGTGGCTTGGGGGCCGCCAAGGCAGCAGGGTCGTTGATCTCAGGAAGGAATGACAGCAGCAAGGGAGGTGAGGGCGTCGAGACCCGAAGCGAAATGGCAGGGTGGTTTTTTTGCGGGCATCGAGGCCGGAGCAGTAGTAAGTAGAGAAGCAGGAGATGCAGTGGCAGACAAAACAGCAAGGTTTGCGGAATTGCCAGAGGGTGGGGGCCAGATGCAGCAGAGTCTTGTCTGCTGACAGCAAAACAGGCATGGATGGAGGATGCACAAGGAGAAAATCACGATGCGACAGCGGTATGCTGAAGTTTGCGAAGGCGAAAGCGGGGGTTTGAGGCGAGGGCAGGACGGCCCATGCGACATGTGGAGGGAGGGTCGAGGATGGGTTAGTGGATCTGGACATGTGAGATGCCGTAGCTATGATGCCGGGCGCGGCCACCAGAAGCATGGACACTCGGGCCTTGCGTCAGTGGATGGGGCAGAAAGTAGTCGGTCAGAGTCAGGTCGAGGTGGGTAAGTAAGTAAGTAAGTGAGTAGTGTGTGCATGTAGGATATAGGATATAGGGCGTAGCATGTGTGTAGAAGCAAAGGGATGGGCGGGCGAGGCTGCGAGGCTGCGAGGCCCGAGGAGATCTCAACGTCTTGTGGCATACCTCTGCCGGACGTTGCAGGTTGCTTTTCGCCTTTTGACACACCCTCATATTTCCACACAGGCACACCCACACGGCAGGCCAGAGGCATGTGCGGTGCGGTGCAGTACGGTCGGGATTCGCTCTCATGGACGCATTGGGCCAGTCCTGCCGGCGGGCGAGGTCTGTGCCATGTCCAATATTTGCATGCAGTCGTTTTGCAGGCCGCTCTTGCCGGGGGGCCCGCAGAAGCCCGCTGGCCGGGTGGTGAAGACTGTCGACGCGGTGATTGCAGATTGTGTGCAGCCGCGGGCGCAATTTTTTGCGTTTGGGCATGGGCGTGCAGCGGACGAGGTGGGTGGTGTACATGTATGTAGTAGCATGCTGGCTATGTATGTATATGGGCAGAGTGCTAAGTCGCAGGTGCATGCCATGTAGGTAGTACTGTGGCCCGACGTCCCTCCAGCGTGGGTTTGCCGCGTCTAGCGCGCAGAGCTAGCTCTCAGCCTCATGCCATGGCTGCATTCTTCTTTGCACCTCGTATGGACGGCGACACACGGGCAAGCCCACGCACGTTCGCACGCAGGTATGGATGGATGTGTCTGCGTACGGAGGGGTGGGTTGCTGGATGGCTGGATGGACGGATGGAGGGAGGGAGGGATGCTGGGTGGGTGCACGCACGCACGCACACTCACGCACACACGCACACGCACGCGACCGGCGTGAAGGCACCGCCATCCTCGGCTCCCTGGCGCAGCGAGAACAAAACGGGGAGCAAAGGGCGGTCAATACGTCAGGACGCCGGTTAGTCAGCAGGTGCACGGAACGAGGGCGTGTCGGACTATTTTTCTCACTAGTGCCGCTCCCCTTCTTGTCGCCTAACCATCTTCTGTGTTAGCACCCTCTCTAGCCTACGTCGCGAATCTGACCTGCTCAACCACCACTACCACCACCACCAACCCAAGCAGTGCCTGGTACCAGCCAGTGCCTTGCCCTAACGCTGCCGTCACCCTTACCCCCCTTCCCCCTCCCTTCCACCCCCCAGGCCCCCAGGCCATCCTAAGCATACCAGATCGCGCACCCGCAGTGCGACTACACGTGCAACTGCCACCAAGCAACGCGATCGCCGCCCACCCGGCGCGTTCGTCACTAAGGCGCTCCACGCTCCACTCTTGCTGGCTGCACCCTCGCTGCTCTGCGCTGCTCTGCTTTGCGCTGCAACTGCAAACTGCACACCTCTTCGTCTGCCCAGCCCCCCCCACACGTCTCTTAACCCACGAGACCCCTCCAGATCAGACTTGCCCTCCGACATCTCTCTTCTGCTGCTGCTGCTGCTGCTGCTGCTGCTGCTGTCGTCGTTGCCGTTCGCCGCCACTCGCCGACGTCCGCTTCCCTGCCCTCCCCTGCCACGCTCGTTGTGCGTGCCAAATCCGCACCGAACGCCGCGACAGGAGGCTGATCGCTCGGCACGCTCGGCGCAGTTGAGCATTCTGGGACACGCAGCGACTGGGAGAGAGCCACAGTGTGCGCGAAACCTTCAGTCATCGTTACCACAACGGGCCGACTGTCGCCTTTGCCCCATCGCCGCGCGCGGAGCCAGTCAGCGACGCGCATCCAGAGCGACCTCTTTGGTAGCCGCCTGCGCGCCCCTCGGCCAACAGGCCCAACCCAACCCTGGTCTCTTCGTCACTAGCGCACTCCAACCACGGACCCGCACGCCCCCCCTCGCGCACCAGAAGCCCACCCTCACGCTGGCCTGCGTCCCACACTCTGCTCGCCGCGCCATCCCCTCCTCGTGCTAGCCGCTCCACCCGCAGCAGCAGTCATTCCCACTGTTACGGCTCGGCTTTACCGACTAGCACTGCATCCCTGTCACTGCCTTGACGGGCGCGAATTACCTCATCGAGTGTGCTAAGGCCTGCTGGGCAAGCCGCCATTTCTTCCACGCCCCTCGATTGGCCCTCACCCTCCACGCGCACGCCACTGAGTCTAAAAGCCTTTAGGCCGCGCTCTCACTAGCTGTGTTCCAAATTCACTCTCGCCCCAGCAGACCCGCAGGTGCAAGCTCGTCCTTTCACTAGCACCAATTGTGTAACCTTTGCGTTGCACTTCACTCTGCATCGCGCCAGCTGCTCCGCGATTCGAGAGATCTCTGTCCGCTAGCTACCTCCCCTGTCCCGGTGCCCTCGACCTTGCGCCTTCCGTGCATCTCTTTTCGACGGCGCATATTTGCCGAACTGCTTGTCCCTCCACCTGGGCGTCGTGGAAAACACACCGTCTGCAAATCATCCGCGTTTAACTTCCACGCTACCCACGGCCTGACCACTTCGCTTCTCCGGTTTTCTGGCTGTGCATCTCTTGGCCGAACCCAGGCTACGTCTTTATACGCTCTAGCTGCCTGTCTTCCACAGACCGCGGCAAATCATCCGAAGACGGTTCGCGACGGACATATCTCTGCAGCCATTCCTCTCTGTGGGCGAACGCATCCAACCATCCAACCTCAGCTTAGAGTCCGTCCAAGCTACCTTCGACTCTTGACCCCTCTGAACAGTCTATGGACGCACGACAAGCAGACTACCCGCAGTCAGGTTTGAGCTCGCCCTACCCAACCTTTCCTGAACCAGTTTCTGAGGGAACCTCTGCAGATCAAGCATCTGCTGCGCAATACCCTCCCCAAGGACAAGATCCTCGCTCCTCCAACCTCACGCCCAGCTCAGACTACAGTCTGAATCCCTCGTCTGCTCGATCAGGCTCATTTCCCGAATACATTCAGCGTTCGTATCAACCAGCTGCTCAAGGGCAAGCTCCCGGTGGTATGGCGCAACAACAGAGTCCGTCAATGCCTATCCCAGATGGTCAAGCAAATGGCCATCAATCACCACAGCAACTCAAGTCTGACTCGGATGTACCTATAGATCCATCAATCGCCGCCCAGACGAGCCCGACTTACGCCAGTCACCAACAGCAATACTCTCCCTACACACCCCACCACGACATGCAGCACTACCCGGGCCAACCCCAAACACCCATGGGCTACCCATCGCGCCCTGAATGGGCTGGCCATTACCCTCAGCCAGGCATGCACTACGGTCATCCAGCCTCTTCAGGTCCCCCGGCGCCTGCAATGGTTTCTCCTGTTCAGCGACCACCAACTGTAAGTCGTTATATCCTCCCCAATATAGGCTCAATACTGACAGTATGTGCGCGCGTACAGGGCGGACACCCCCTGTCTACAGTCTACTCATTTGTTCCCATTCCCGGCGCACAGCAACACAAGCGACCACGCCGGCGATATGAGGAAATTGAGCGCATGTACAAGTGCGGCTGGAACGGGTGCGAAAAGGCTTACGGTACTCTGAACCACCTGAACGCCCACGTTACCATGCAATCTCATGGCTCAAAGCGAACACCAGAAGGTGAGTGCTTGTTTTTTTTCCCTTTACTCCGTTTTCGTTGGTCAAACACGTCATGGGTTGTTGTTGTGGTGGTGGCCCTTGCAAGGCTAGTGCGCTAAGTTAGCACCTGGGATCGTGCTGGTGCAGCGCCATAGTGGTCGCGTTCCCCCCACACTGGTAGCTTCTGACGACGGAAGCTAACAAGTATCGATCCTTGCGCCTTGCCTTCTTGGCACAATATTATATATTTGATATAGATACTAACTGAACCTTAACAGAATTCAAGGAAATTCGCAAGGAGTGGAAGGCTAAGAAGAAGGAGGAAGAGGCCGCCCGCAAGGCTGACGAGGAGCGACACCGTGCCGACGCGCAGCAGCGCGCTCACGAGGGTGGTGCCCCCGAAGCTCCCGTCTACGGACAGATGCGACAGTCAGTTGGTGTCCCCGGGCAAGCGCCCCAACATCCTCAACTCCCTCCGATCGGGTATCAGCCTGCCGCCTCTGGCAACACGGCTGCTTCTCAATACGGCACCCAAAGCCCCGGTCTTCCGGAGGGAATGGCTCAGTATGCCACCCCCAACAGCAATGCGTACAACAGTCCCAATAGTAACAGCAGCAGTTATCCACAATCGCCCTATGGACAGAATCCTCAAATGTACCAACAGAACCACTAAACATGGTCTGACAATCGGCGAAAAACGCGACTCAATCGAAAGCCAACCTTGCACAACGGTGTATTCAAGGCCATTTCGCTCTTTCTCGGCTACTCGCGCGAGTGTATTGACGACTCTCCTTTTGGTGGATGTTTTTCGCGACCGTGTCGCTGATTCATGCGACAGTCGCAGCATCTTTCTCCTCTGGCGGTGCTTGCATTTTCACTTGGCGGCGGCTATATGTTTTTCTACTTATGGGTGTTTTACGAGGGAGATTCAATGAACCATGATGCGCGCAGCATGGCTACGGCCAAAGTACAAATATTTGCGTAAAGAGTTAGTTATGGCTCCAAGGTCGTCTTGCGTGTCATGCCATAACGAGGGCTCTTTTTGGGGCGGACATGCATGGCACGGTTATACTTTCTTCTTTGATCATATCTTTTGCGCATCTCGGTGACGAGATTTTCCAAAATTTTCCTCTTGTTTTTTCTTTCTTTCAGACTTTCATCATTACGGGCTAGAACAATTGCATGCGAACCGGCGCTCGAAACAGAAACAATTGACCAATCCAAATTATAACTGCAATCATAGTCCGTCACCTTGTCCTTTTGTGTACCCTGTTGCAGTGCTCACTTCACAAAAGCACACACATACACTGTGCTGGCTTCTTTGGCGACTTGTGTGCCGCTCTTGTGTTCCTCGTACAAGCAACGTGGAACGAACGAAAGTCGAGCTCATCGAGTCATACGCTCTCTCGGTCATTGGAGCTTATTGCGAAGCAAATCAGCAGAGCAGCCCATGGCAGCAGTTGCGCTGCCGTGACCCCCAATCTGCTCATCATCACGCAAGGTGGACATGTTGCCGTGCGCATCCTCGACCCCCTGCTCATGCTACAGTTGCACGCCTTGAATTTCATGCTTATCACTGTGTGTTTGCAACCCCCCTCCTCCCCTCCTTCTTCCCCTCTCAGTTATCCGAAGCCCAGGCCAGATAGGCCCGGTTTGGTTTCAAAACAATGATACGCATGTCTCTCTGCCCCTCACCCCCCTCCCCTCCACCAACCCCCCCCAGTCGACGGCGAAACGAATGCGCATAGATACAGATACATGTTTTTATGCAAGTAGCAGGCGACGTATAGGCCCGACCCAGCGTGTTGCTGTGTAAGACTAAATCTAGATGTCTGACCGGGTGTGCCCGCGCGTGTTTATGATTTCCGACTTAACAATCAAGGTTTGACGCTTAAAAGGGAAGGAATAGAGTCAGTCTGTCCCCCTCGCCCCTGCTCGCCGAAATCTCTCGGCTGAATATGCATGCATGGCCTGCACATTCGCTTCCTGGCTCACTCCCTCACGCCTCTCTCCCTCTCCCTCTCCCTCTCCTCGCTCCTCACAACCCCTCATCCTTGTCTTATAGGCCGCGGCGTAGATCGCCACCATCATCGGACTACGCATCCCTCCCTATCCTTCCACCCCCCCTACCTTGTCCGCTTCAACCACCACATCACTTGCATGCTTACGAGCTGCCCTGCCCTTGCCCCCTTCCCTTTTCTCTCTTCCGCTCTGCTTTGCGCACCTTGCCACGTATGTGCCGCTGTCGCCATGGCACACCTTGTCCCCTTCTTTTCCTATTTTTACTTTTTTGCTTACCGACGCTTAGCCTTTGAGCTGCAAGGGGAAGGAATGCCAGCCCCCTCCTCTCTCGCCTATCTTTTTTTTGACTGCCCGAGCATTTCGCCGGCGGTCTCGAAGCGAAATATGCTGAAGTCACCTTACCTTTCACTGACCGATGAAATCAGACCACCCTCTTTGTCTCTCTTGATTCGATTGAACAGACATACACCCTTTCCTTTGCTCGCATTCTCTTTTTCTCGCCTCTCCTCTTCCTTGTAATCTTTCTTGGTAAGGAAATAAGGTTTGACAGGGAGTAAGAGAGAACGAGCATAACCGCATTTCTCTGTCAGACTGCATTCTACAATTACAATGGCCACCGTTATCAGATTCTTTTTTCCGTCTAGACGGCGACCGTTTACGAGAGCAAAAAAACAAACTTTACGAGCAGAATAATTAAAGTCATACGACATTTGAAGCACGTCAATGCCATTTTCGCTTTTGGTTGCATTTTGTTAATAGACATATTTCCCGTGGACCTGATTTGCTGGGCATGGGTACAATGGGCAGAGAATGGTGTCATTTTCTTTGCTTGTGATGGGTGGGCGTTGCGCAATGACCCAATCAAGCTCGGCAGCTTGTGCCTTTGCAAAGGAAAAAAAATATGCTTTGTTTGAAAACATGGCGTTTGTGGCACGATCGTCTGACTGGGGCGGAGGAGGGGCTGGGTGCAAAAAGTGTGTGTGTGCGTACATATGGGTGTGTCAGTTGAGGGTGTGTGCTGTGCGCGCAGTACACCGTATTTGCCCTATGTATGACGCACAGCTGAAGCATGATATGATGGAGGAGGGGCGGCAATGACTCGGATTCGGAATTCTGGGGGGGCTAACCCATGCATACAAGAGGGTATTTCATATTATACCCGTACACCTACACACGCACGTACACATGTTCAGTAAACATGGGTTGCCGGCGACTGAGATGGGAAACTCATTGGACTCGCCAAATCAGGAAGGCGCGTAATGACAGTGTTGTGGTTGATGCGTTATCTTGCCTTCTCATACACCGAGGCGCTGCATATTCGCCTGTCTATCCTGCAGATAGATTAAAATGCTCGCCGAGAATACGTATGCCAACCATCGGTATGCAAACATCGGCCACGGTTGGCGAGTCCTCGGCGCCGTGGAGCATGCAGCAAACAGACAGACGGACAGAGTGAGTGTGTGTCTGTGTGCTGCGATACTTGGCATTGGCTTGATGGCTGATAGGATGACGAGGAATGCATGCGGGCAGTATGACGGAACCCGCCGATGGGGAAATCAAAGTGCGGCTTGTTACTCTGTGTAATCAATAACCATTACACAATCGACCTTTCCAAGGCCCATTTTTTTGTGCGTTCATGCAATTGTTCGCACGGTGGCATCAGTCGAACATGACCGGAGCGATGGGATCGAAGCAAGTCGCCGGCCCAATTTTTCTGCCCTTGCTCATGGGCCATCGCAACGACCACAGCGCGATCTGTATCGAGGTGCGGAGTGGCTTGTCGGCTAACCACTTTTCTCTTTCCTTCTTCCTCGCCTCCCGCCGCAGGACGTGCTGGAATGTGCAGGCGGATGGTGATCACATTGGGCAATGTCATCCGAACGTACTTGATTCATGACGGCCAGATCGTCCGAAAGCCGATCACGCGGCAAAAGTACGGCAGAGGGAAAGAAGGAAAGAATCTGCAAAGCCGAGCTGGGATGACCAGCTCAACAAAGGAACAATATCGCCGACCTTTTCCCTTTCATGCCCATCCTT
>JAODYD010000008.1:171262-350893 GCA_026262445.1 Bipolaris bicolor | reverse complement strand
CGCCCCGCCCCAGAAGAACAGACACAGGCCTTTGTGCAATGTAAGATTTGCAAGCCAAAAGCAAAAGCGAAAGTCAAAGGTGCAGTATCCGACAGAAGAGATACGCTAGCATCTACAAAACAATTGCATCTGCAAGATCGCCTTTTAGCGGCTCATCAACCGTTGCCCGATTAAACTACGATTTTAATGCCCCGGACGGTTGCTGGGCTCTGCGAAAGGCTCCTTTTTGGGGGAGAGGGGGGGCCACCGTTGGAGATGGCGGCTTTTTCAGCTAGGCAGTGGAGCACCAGGCGCTGGGTGGCAGGCATGGTGGACATAAACGGTGCGCCAGGCCATGATCTGACAGAAGGCAACTAGCACAGTCAGGCTTGCATGGGCTTGCTATGGTGCTACTGCTGGTCTGAGGGATGGTGGGTAGATCAAGCGCCGTTACACGGCAGTAGTGTTTTTGGGTCGTAGGATTCCTTCCCGATGCCACGAGGGACGAGGGGTGTGTGTGTGTGTGGATGTGGGCGTGCGCGCATGCGTCTGGCGCTGTGCTACGGTCGGATGTCTTGCATGCTGAGGTGAGGCCAGCAGGACCAAAGGTGAGCATTACTTACGTACGTACAAGCCGCGCAGGGGGCTTGGTGATATGCCCACTGTGCGGAATTGCTGGCCACATGATGAGCGGTGACTGCTGACTCTGCTACTCTTGCTCCTGGTCTCCCTCCTCTCTGCTCTCTGCACCACCACACATTGTTTTACTCTGGTCCGCTCCTATAGGAGTGGCCATTTTTTACTACCGTTCATGCCCTCACACACGCACAACAGTATATCGTTATCCTATGGTTCATGGCTACAAATTCACTAGTGTTACTACAACTACAACAACCATCCGCCGAACACATTCATCTAAGAGCCCTTAGCTTACCATGTTCGGAGTACAAAAAAAGGGCTAGTCACGCAACCCCCTCGTAGTACGGAAACAGCCGAACGGACCAGGTCTTACACACATGGTCTTCCTTAGTTAGAAAAGCCTCCCCCCTACTAAAAAAAAAACTCCGAATCCCGCCGTCGTGGTCCTAATACAGAGAGACAATATACACCAGAACCATTAAAGAAAGAAAGCAAAAAAAAAAAGCTCCGATGCCTAATGATGTGCATATTACATGGTCTCACCGTTTAAGTAGAACCGGACCCCCTAGAAAAAGGGGACTAAAAGTCGGGATTTGTATGTAGATGGTTAGACCAAGTATTCCTACCAGACATGGCAATGCTAGCGAGTTCTTTTCTTCTTCTTTCTCATATTAGATATTAAGGGCAAGGTACGCGGAGGAGTTAGTCTAAGGCGCATCGGAGTAGACAAGGGTAAGGCTTCTATCTATCTCTCAAACGGAGAAATACTACTCTTTCACTCTTACTACTAACTCACTCACACACACGAGGTTGCGCTAGTCGGGGGGTACATGTATGTGTGTGTGTGTAAAAATCGCGCGAATCCCAAGGCAGTCTGGGGGTGGTAGGGGGCAGGCGGACAGGCATTTTCCGCACCCCTTCCCCCCTTTCTACGGTAGTTCTATTACTACTACTACTAGTTTACTTTTGGGCATCGCGCGGGCGCCCACGCCGATGGGTTTAGAGAGCCTGGGGTGTAAAAGGGTTAAAAGGATCGTGGTAAGCACTTACTAGAGAGAAAAAAGCGTGGGCAATGGATGATGATGGTGGTGGTGTTGGTTGGGTCCCTGCTATGGGTTTGGCTTCTTCCTTCCCGCGTTATAGTGCTGGTTTTCCCACACACATACACGTAGTTACACACACCCTTTCCCCCCACCCCTTTTTTTCTCGGCTCCGTAGAGTCGGTTGCGAGTCTAAAAGGTAGTAGTGTGGGCTTTTTTCCTTTGTTTTCAGCCTTACTGGTGGGGGTTTCTTTCTTTCCCGCCGCTTATTTTCTCTGGGAAATAGTCTCTTGTTTTTTGTTTTTTTTTTGGACGGGCTACTCAGAGTGAGGCGTGGTCACGGCGTATAGCTTTTTTGGCGTTTGGACTAAAAGATTGTTTTTCCGCGCGCGTAATATAAATTTGACGGGTCCTTTTGAAAGACGAGCGCGCTTGCCGTAGTTGGCGGTAAAGGGCCTGGCGTTTGTGCTAATGACGCTGGTGCCCGTGGATTGTATGCATGTAATACTGCTAGTAGCCCACGAGGCTGGCAATACAGAACGATTCCGCAAGGTTTCGGGTCATTGGCCGCTGCTGGGTCGGGTGATCACGTGCGGCGTAACTTAGAGTTTGGTTCGCCATTTTGCCGGACATGGTCAACTTTTCCCTAAGCCCTAGCCAATTTACGCTTTTTGCTCACAACGGGCTCGCTTCCCACCCCACCCACGACCTCCATGCTGAACTGTCGTGCGTGCCTTTGGCGATGCATACAGGCGCTCGATGTCCCGACTACTAATGCGCACCGCCTGCGCCGCAATGTGAACCCACTTCTCGCAAATAGCCCGCAGCGGCTGCTGTCGACCCGCAATGTCGCACGCCAGGACGACAAGACACTTGCTGAACTGGGCGAGGCCGGAGGACGCTCGAGAAATGGGGAAGATCACTTCAAGAAGTCGGGCTTTGCGGCGAAGCAAAAGAGAGCTGAAATCTTGGCACTGCGGCAATCGCATGCGCGCAGAGGCGACGAGACTCCCAACTTGGCAAAATTGGGCCGGCGCGACCCTCGCATGTCAGAGAGTGATTGGAATAGAAGGAAGAGAGAGTTGCGGCATCTGCAGGACCCGCTGGACCTAGCGGCGTTTGTTAAGCAGGAACTGAGCAAGGACAGGGTAGAGGAGATGCTGCAGTTGGTGCGCATGGCCAGTCACTCGATGCAATGTATCGTCAGCTGGAATCATATCATTGATCATCTTCTGGCCAAGGAGCGGGTCAAGGATGCACTGAAAGTGTACAATGATGTGGGTCTTGTGAATATGAGCGGCGGGAGGCAATGCTGACTTTGAGCAGATGAAAAAACGAGCGCAATTCCCTGATTCCTATACGTATACAATCTTGCTCCGAGGCTTGTCCTTGAACGCACACACATCGGGTGTTCTTAGCCATGCCCTTTCCGTATACCACTCCCTCTCCGCACCGAACTCGCGAGTCGAACCCTCCATTATACATACGAATGCTGCTTTGAAAGTTTGTGCGCGGGCAGGCGATATGGATGCATTATGGGGCGTTGCTGGGAAGATTGCTGAAAGTGGACCAGCCTCGGCGAACGCAATTACCTACATTACCATCATCAACGCCATACGACAGAGTTTGCTGATAAACGCACCGAAAGGGGAGAGTGAAGAGGAAACTGCGGCAAGGAAAGAGCGTGGTATCATAGAAGCACGGCGTATGTGGGAGGACATCATTGGGAGGTGGAGAAATGCAGATCTGGTTATCGACGAGGAACTGGTTTGTGCAATGGGAAGGCTTCTACTAGTAGGCAGCCGGCCGCGAGACTGGGACGATGTGCTTTCTCTGGTGGAACAGACCATGGATATCCCACGACTTATACCTCGACTGGGCACTGCGGACCGACGGAAAGCAGGTTTTCCACACTTACGAGCCCCGAATGTACTACCACAGTACCGCGTCGACGATGAGCACCTCTCGCCAGATAACACTCCTACGCGTGGAGACGAGTTCCTTCCTCTGAAACCCAAGGGCCCCCTACCACATTCTCTTGCATATGTTCGACCGGGTAATAACACACTCTCCATCATTCAGGAAGCTTGCCAGAAGATTGTTGCGAACAAGGCCGCACAAGAGTATTGGGATCTCTTGACCGACCCCAGGACCTACAAGATCGTGCCGGATAGCAACAATCTACACATGCGGTTGCGGAACCTTCGCCTGAATCGTGCTTCCGCTGATGCTGTTCAACTGTTGCAGGAGGATATGATTGGAAAGAATATCGCGCCTCGACCTGGCACGTTTAGGATCGCCATGAGTACTTGTGTCCGCGACAAGAACAATCACAACTCTCTCAAACATGCCGGTCAGATTCTGAATATGATGTTCAAGACCCTGGAGGATACAGACCCGAAGACTATCACCATGTATGCGGAGCTCGCAACCAGTTTTCCTCTTGCCAAGGGCTCGGATTTGGTGAATGCACTTACTATTCTCGATCCTATAGCCAAGAACATTCGCCTTCAGTTGGGCGTTGGTGGAAGAGAGAGGAGATACAAGAGGGCGGCGGGCCCCCAGTATTTGGCAGGCGAGGAGAGGCAAGATGCAATCACGGCATTGAGGAGAATCCATGGTGTGTATGACAAGTTGCTATTTAGCAACCTGATTGCCGAGGAGATGAAGGCTCCGTTCAAGGCTGAGCGAGCACGGCTGTCTGCTTTTATTCAGAGGATATTGTTCCAGGATGGGCATTCCAGATCAAAGGGAAACGTCGAAGAGGCGGCCCCATTTAAAGAAGAGGATTCACGTGAGAATATCCAGGGAGAGGCAGATCAAGGAGAGATTCAAGAGGGAGAGAAAGAAGATAGCAGACCGGAGTGGAAGAAGCAATGGATGGGACAAATAGAGAGGCCGGTGCGGCGAAAGATGAGAGTCTCGTCGGCCACGACGGACATGTAAGATATGCTGCTTATGAGGTTTTTTGACACGACGGTATGACCTAAAAGTACTTGTACAACATTACCATATTATTCTTCGTTATTACACATACTTGATATCTAGCAAGACATTTAGTAGTTTGTGAAGATTGCATCGTACTCGTGATGGCACGTGCATGTCCCAAAACTACTCGAACCTCCGCGGCTTTGGCCGCAACTCTCTGCCTATCTTGCAAGACTTCCAGCATACCATTCCACAACAAACCAACACCACCACCCAGATACTCAGCGCACAACCAACCACCATGGGTAACGACGGCGGATCCATTCCCAAACGGCGCGAACTCGTCAAAGAAGCCGCAAAAGCCCTAACAACCGCACAAATCAAAGAGGCGCAAACCGAACAACAAGAATACGCCTGGTCCACCGACCCTCTCACCCGCAAACCGCTCGCCCGCCCCGTGGTATCCGACGCAGCCGGTATTCTCTACAACAAAGACTCCATCATCGAGTACCTCCTCAAAGACGACAGCGATGTCGAAAAAGCCGAGATGAAGAAGATTGGCGGCGTCAAGGACTCCGAGCTAAGCACATTCGGCGACAGGGTCAAGGGCCTCAAAGACGTTGTTGAAGTCAAGTTCGAAATCGACACCGCAGCCGAATCTGGCGCGGGCGAAAAGTGGAAGTGCCCGATTACTGGAGAGCGACTGGGCGCGGGTAGTAAAGCTGTGTACATAGTACCCTGTGGCCACGCCTTTGCCGGAAGCGTCATGAAAGAGATATCCGAGAAGACATGCTTGACCGTAAGTTTCACCCGCCAACATGGGTAACTCTGACACGAAACTAATATTTTTGCCCCATCTCAGTGCAACGAGCCCTACGCCGAAAACGACGTCGTACCCATCCTCCCCACCGCACCCACCGACATTGCGCGCCTGAACCTACGCTTGAAAACGCTGCGCGAAAAAGGTCTCACTCACGCGCTGAAGAAAGCGCCCGGTAGCAAGAAAAAGCGCAAGCACGCCGCCACCGATGGTCCTACCTCCGACTCTCTACCTACCACTACCACCTCCTCCACCAAACCCTCTTCTTCCTCCGACGAAGATAAAAAAGCCACACCCAAGGAAAATGGCACTACGACAACTAAGCCTGTGTCTGCAACAAGTGATGGAATCAAAAATAGTGCAACAGCTTCGCTGACGAGAAAAGTGCTCGCAGAGCAGGAAGAAAGGAATAAGCGGCGCAAGATGGCGCAGAACGAGAATGTGAATAGTTTGTTTAGTAAGAAGGAGCATAAGGCTGCGGCGGGGAATAGTGCGGATTTTATGACGAGGGGGTTTAGTATTGGCAAGAAGTGAAGGTCGCAAAGTCTTTTTTTGGAGGGGGGGATGTCGCATGGAGTTAAGTTTTCTCTCTCTCTTTCTTTTTTTGGCTTGTTATGTGAAATTGGGGCGTGGAAAAGTTGCGAGATATTCATGTCGTGTAGAAGCATGCGAGAGTAATGATACCCTGTTGTATTTTCGGTGCTGCAAGTGGTTCTTGAGCTTGTATGTGTGTGGAAGGAGTCGAGTGAATTATGGCTGGAGCTATTGATGAGGTTGCATCTGATACATGTGTATATGAAATCTATATCCCCGTATCCTTTCCCTGCATTGATAGCTAGGTAAACATGACATCGTGATCCCATTCATCAACCATAGCCACAAGCTAGGCGTATATCTCTCAGATCCCGTGACGCCTGCACGTTCTACCCACCGAAACAACAGTGCCGAAACCCATAAGACACACAGTGTCGTCTTCCGAATAAAACTGTTCTTACACTACAACACATCAACCGCGTTCAAGCCCGTCCTCAACACCTAAACTTCTACAGCACCCTTTGGTGCCTCCTCAGGCTTCATATCAGATGGAGCAGGCTCCTCAACAATCTCATCAAAGAGCCCTCCCTCAGGCTCTCTCTCTGTACCCATAACCCTGAGGATCCTCCACGCCCTACGGAACTCATCTCGGATAGCTACGATACCCCGATGTGTCACCGTCCTTGCAACGTTATGGTCAGTTTCAAACGGATCCTCGATAGCAAAAAGGTACCGATTCGTAACCTTTTTCTCAGCTGTAATCTTCGTCGTTGCGCTAACCCAGCCTTTGCTCTGCTTCGTCACGATACCGCCGGGCGTGCGGAGCGAAAGGACCTCGTTTGTCCAGTGGAACTGAGGTGGCCTCGGATATCCATAGCCAGACAGCGCAGCAAAGTACTGGAAGAAGCCGCGGAGAAGGGCGCCAATTGATTGCGTGTTTTGTGTTAGACGGCCTTCTTGTGCTGCTTTAATGATTTCTTCCTCGTTGCGCCAGAAGCGAACTTCGTAGCCGGAGATTTTGGTGTTTTTGAAATATTGTTCTAGAGCAGCCGCATCGGTGGGTAGTGGGACGGCGTGTTGGAGGTTCGGACATACGGGTGGTGAGGCGATGTTGACAAGGTAGTGTAGGACCATGAGAACCCATCCGTACGAGGAGAGGGTGCCAGAATAGGCGCTATTGACTTTGCGGCGCTTGGCCCAGGATTTGACAAAGAGGACTATGGGGCGTACACGAGGATCGGTCAGAGAGTAGCAACGGAGCATGTGGGTATTGTGGATGCCGAGTGGATTTGCAAAGTTGATGTCGCACTGGATACCGCAACCATCCTTGGGGAAATCCAAGGGGCCGACTACCTTTTCCCGCGTCCAAGACTTATCGGAGCGTTGGTTTTGAACCTTTTTAACTTTATTCTCAGCGCTGTCATTGACAGGTTCATCCGGCTTCGCAGCTGTTTGTGGAGGTGTAGGCTCGGGGGACTCTGTCTCTTGAGCTTCGCGCAGCGCTTGAGCTCTTTCTATCAACTCTGCCCAGTTGACCTTCCAGTTTGGATCAGAAGATACCGCCAAGTGGGCTGCAGCTTTTATCTCATCGTCAGAATCTTTGACCAGCTTTCGAATAGCTATCATCTCCTCACTACCAGAGGGTTCGAACAGCTTGCGAGCAGTGAGCATCAATTCATCATCAGTTTGCTTCCATAGCTTTGATCGAGGCACTGAACCCTGTACAGGTGGTTCCTGTGGCTGATCCGAGGGAAACTTCTCCTCTTCAGGGAGTTGTTCCCACTTCCCACGTTCCTCAGTAAGAGCTGCGTACAGTTTGTCGGTAGGATGTTGGCAGATTTTCAAGATAGGCACACGCGTCCGTGTGAGGAGCCTGCCACCAAATCTCGCATCAAGCACTGCTCGTTCTAGTAACCGTGGAATAGAGCGGTCAATGTCAACTTCATGAGCTCTTGCAGGGTCCTTCCAATCTGGTATCACTGCGAGATCCATGTCTGAGCCGGGGAGTCCAAAGCCAGATGCAAGACTGCCAAAGCCGACGAGGGAGATTGTTGCAATGTCTCCTGAGTATTCCCTGGCGAGTGCTTCCTTCATAATCGTCTCCAACTGCAGTCTGAATTCTTCTTTGGACTCCAACTCAGACCTGGACATCTCAACCTTGGGGATCTCTTCTGCTGCAATCATATCTAGATGTTTGACCTGGGCTTGTGGATTCTCCTGAGGTTGACTCATCTGTGTATGATGTGCATACGAACCTTGTGGACGAGCGTCTCCTCGTGGGCGCTGCATAACCCTTGGAGGGTATGCACGCGGGGTAACATCTGCATTCTGGTTCCAATGCTGATGATGTTGTCCAAATGGCTTTGAGATATGTGGTTGGCTATCTGGGGCCAGACCATTTTGTGACGCGTTGTGGGAATTTATTAGGGGCTGCTGATGCCGTTGGTTGGGGTAGTGTCCTCGTCCACCTCCCCTAGGGAGAGAACCATTTACAGAGGGGTTCGCGCGCCATCCTTGAATTTGACCCTGGTCTTGATTTGGAGCAGAGTGATCATGATAATTACCATCTGCGCCATTGTGGAAGTTCCCACGCCCCCTGCCTCGGCCCCGGCCCCGGCCCCGTCCTCGCCCACGACCGCGGCCTGGTTGAATATCTTGAGTGACCTGCCCAGACATGCTCACATTACTAAGTATCATGTTGCGCAATTGACTTTCCAGTCCAGTAGACTGCGATGAATTCGCCTGCTCCATTCTGTTGAGTTAGTCTAGTCGCTGCGGGTAACTCAAATAGTGGCTGGATCTAATTCTTGAGCGTCTGCTCGCGACAGCAGATGCTGTTTTCTGTCCAAAAGGTGAGAAGTGATCCGAGATGAATTTTAAAAGAGTGATGGTGTGTTCGTGTGTCTTTGAAAGTAGCCGGCGACGCAGCAGATTAACTCCCGCTTTGAATTTTCTTATGGCGGCGGCTGCCGTTCACCGTTTCAGGCACTCGGCCCTCTGGCCAAAGCCACACTTTGGCTTGATAGGTGCCTAGAGTGGAGTGAGAAGTCGATGTCTTTCTTGGTGATCCACATGTGCCTTGGATATTATGGCCCCGAGACTGTCACTGTCAGTTGGCGAGAGCGCAGACTGGGTGTTGCAATTGATGATAGTTTTGGCGATTGCTAGTCATGGTGTTCACTATATGTTTGGGAGGGCGGAGGCAGGGCTTCACAGTGAGCGATGGGCTTGGCGCGCTAAACGACTAGCGTGGAGCTGTGACGTTCCAACTGCGGTTCGGCCTTGAAGCACGACGCTCCTTGGGACAAAGGCAACTTCGTCTCCGGCCAGTCTTTATCTGCCCACCTGCTGCCTTCATTCTTGTCCTCATCCTCAGAACCACAATTTGATAATGAACGGCGCAATGAATGGAAGTCAGCCTCCTACGGCAGCGCCCGTCGCGCCCGTCGCCTCGAATGGCCAACAGCCGCCGCAGCAACCGCAGCCACCGCAACAGCAGATGCCTGTTCGTCGCCGTCGCCCGCGTCCCCAGGCTGATGTCCTGCGAAAGCCCCGGCGCCCATTGCAGAACATCACCAAACCCATGGTGTCTTTGTCGCAGATGAATGAGGCCAGGAAGCCCCCGCCAGGCCCGGCCGCTGATGGCACTCATTCCAAAGACGCGCTGCGGCAGGAGTATCTCGATCAAGGCGCCACCGTCTTTCCACTCATCGTGAGCCGCAAGGATCTGAAAGAGCTGCGACACCACGTTATGCGCCTGCAGAGCAAGAGCCATGTTGATATTACCGATGAGAAGCAGTTCACTCCGCCCATCAAGCTCCACCGTCGAGATCCCCGCGCGCCTCCCAGTGGTATCGGATCACACTACGAAGAGGAGGATACAAAGGAGGATTTGGAGGAGATAAAGGAGCGCGAGCGCATTGAGCAGCAGAAGGAAGAGCGACGCAAAGTACGCGAGGAGAATCAGGCCAAAATCGCGCCTACCGGCATGAAGAAGCCTCCTGCCTTCCACAAGAAGACGGAGCAGAAGTACCGACCTGACGACACTCCAGAAGCAAAGAAGCGGCAGCTGCTACGCTATGAAGAAACATTGCCCTGGCATTTGGAGGATTACGAGAACAAGCAGACATGGGTAGGTACCTACGAATCGGAGCTGTCAGAGACACACGTCATGCTCTCAGCCACACGTCCTGGTGACCCAAATACGGCCATACAAATGGCGCCGATGGAGCGCTGGTACAGATTTAATGTCAAGGGCAAGATTAAACCGACTAGCGACGACGTGGACAAGATCTTGGCCAAGGTCGAGAGTGGCGGTCCCAGATTTTTTGCAGAGCTTGAGAGACGTCAAGCGCAACGTATGAAGGCTGAAGATGAGGCAAGGATGTTCAGCGGAGTGCGCACCCGTGTGGGCGGTGGTGCTGATGACGAGGGCCGAATCAAGCGGGAGCGTTTTGACGATGATACAATTGGCTTTGTAAAACGGGAAGCTGATGCCGATGACATTGACTTCAACCTTGAAGAAGACTTCGCAGACGACGAAGAAGGACTTAATGGTCTCTTTGAGGGTGAAGAGCAAGACGTCAAGGAGGCAGCCGAGAAGCTAAAGCGTGACCAGCTGCAAGCTGCCCTTTGGGATCGTCCTGACGAGCAGCTGATAGCACAAAAAGAAGAAGAAGAGCGCAGGGCTGCTGAGGAGACGAGAGCCATGGAGAAGATTACGCGCAAGACGTTAGCTAAGCGCGAGAAACAATATGACTATCTCGACAGCGACCCCGAAAACCCATACCTTACCGAGAGCGAGTCAGATACAGACTCTGAGACGGAGCGACAACAAGCAAAGGAAGAGGCAGAGAAGAAGGCAGCTGAGCAGAACGGCAAAGCCCCAGAAGCTGGTAATGTCCCGTCTGGCGCATCCACCAAGGGCTCCAACACTCCCTCAGGCAATCACAAGCCCGGGGAATCCAAAAGCAAAAAGCGACCTGGTTCTCCCAATCTTTCCGAAGCTAGTGGCAACGAATCGTCGCGTAAGAAGCACAAGAAGAAGCACCACGACAAGCTGGCTGACGGATCTCGGAAATCTACTCTTGGCAATCTCAAGGGCGCAGGCTCTGGTAGTGACAGCGAGATGACCGACGCTGGCAAGAAGCGGAAGAAGGAGAAGAAGGAAAAGAACCGTATCATGCTCGGTGGATCGCCCGCCGGCACTCCTGGTGCTAGTCGCGCAGGCAGCCCCGCCGCAAACGGTAGCCGCGCAGGTAGTCCCTCCGCCGGCCCATCCAAGCCCTCTTTGCCTTCCGCAAAGGAGATTTACGAATCTCTCCCACCTCAAGGCATGAACATCCAGAACCTCATCCTCAAGTTCAAGGGCCGCGTCGATAAGAGCAATACGCAAGTTTTCATCAAGCTCGTCAAGGCGGTTTCCCGCTTCGACAAGGCGAAGAGCTGGCTCACGCCCCTAGAGAAGCTGCCGTCTGACGAACACATCAATGCGTTTATGAACGCAGCGAATGCGCCCAAGCCCGCGTAGTGAAAAAAAGCAACGTTGTGATTAGAGGGGAAAAAGAGCTTTCTCTTTGTATCATACTTCTTTACATTAGAATGCGCGATAGACGATGCGTTGGCGATATTTCTTCTCAGACTGAAATGCTCGGATGAAGCACATTATGGAAATGCAAAGTTCAAAAACACGAATCATCGTATACATCGGTTTTATTAATCAAATTCTTAAATACATTACTATCTATACTTCTTCCTTTTTCGCCGAATGTATCTCTTCGTCCTCTGTACTCACACCCGCTTCTGATGTAGTATTTCCGCCCCTCCCTTCCTCAGCAGCAAGTTCATCCATTACCTTTTCATTCGCCCCCGTTTTGCTCTCCTCTGCTTCCACCGGCCCATGCAACGCCTTGTCCTTCGTCTTCCCATCCGCACTATCCCTATCCTTCTTCCTCATACTCCACCCGCCACTCCACCCCACCCACCCGTCTTCGTACGGCCCCTTGGCCAGCATAACGCATATAGCAGCGCACACAAACCCAACGCTCAAACTCCCGCTTCCAATCCACCCTGTAGCCGCATAGACGTGATTTCCCGCGGCAGTTCCGATTAGTTGCCCACAAAACGTGGCAACCATAAACGCCGTATTAACACCATTCCGGCGTTTCGGCTCAACGCTGTAGATCGCGGAGCGATTCGCAATCTGCGCGGTCTGATTCCCGAAATCCACGAGGAGAGCTTGCAGCACGGGGCCGGCAACGGTAAATGTGCCGATATATGTGCCGAGGCACACGCCAACGAGCGAGCACGAGAGACCGAAGAAGACGGAAAAGTGCGGGACGAAGCGATCTGTGACTGTGCGCGCGTAGATAGGGGAGATGAGCATGCCAGCTATACCGATAAGGCCGAAAAGACCAATTGTAAGGGATGAGTAGTGGAATGGTTCGCCGGCGAGTAGGAATGTTAGTGTTGTCCAGAAGGATGTAAAAGGTGCGCTTGTAAAGAGGCCTGTGAGACAGGCCTGGACGAGTACGGGGTGTTTGCGTGGCATCTTGACGATGTCGAATAGAATGCGGAAGTAGTTCATGCCGGGATTTGTAGCGGGGTAATCTGGCATGAAGAGCCAGAGCAAGACGAAGATTGTGTATTGCAGGGCAAGTGCCATCCAGTAGACTGCGCGCCAGGTCGTGTAATTAGATATGGTACCGGAGAGTACACGCGCGACGAGCACGCCGAGCATCAGGCCGGACACAACAATTGAGAGGGCAGCAGCGCGGCGGGAGGGCGGCGCGAGGTCGCCAACTAGAGGGAGCATGAGTTGAGGGGTTACGGTTGTGGTGGCTACGATGAAGGATATTGCGGTGAAGGTTCCCAGGTCATTTGTTAGGCAGAGGATTAACCTGAATAATTTTCCTTAATTAGCTTTAGGTGACATAAGAAAAGTAGGGTGATAGACGTACCACAATGTTGCTGTGAATGCTACTAAACCGCATACAAAAGGTCTTCTTGGAAGCAAGTCCCCCAAAGGACATAGGAATAGCAGTCCCGTTGCGTATCCTGCTTGCATGACTGTGGGAATCTGCGCTACTTGTTCATACCGCACGCCAAAGTCTCTAGCGAGAAGATTGAGAATAGGATGGTTGTAGTAGAGGTTTGCGACTGTGAAGCCAGCGGCAAAGGCAAAAAGAACGTTCACTGATGTTTTGTCAGAACGTGGTCATGGCAGGTGAGAAGTTATGTTCTGATTTGTACCATAACATAACTCTTTACCCTCATGCTGTTTGAGTGTGATTTCAAGAAAAGAAGAAAAGAGATTGACCAACGGTCGAGCGTGAACGCAGAAAAAAACAACGTACTGCTCATAGAAAATTGCGGCGGCTTCTTGGGATCCCAACGGCAATTCGGCGGCGTCCAATTGAGGATTTCCCAGGCTCTTCTCCATGGCGATATTCTCAACTGCTGTTTTCCATTTTCAACAGCATCTCCTTTCACTGTGCCCACACCATCGCCTGCCCGTGACATAGAGTTTGATGTCACCGGCATTGTCTGAGCTGCGCCAATCCTATTGGTCGACTGTGCCACACTCCCCGCCCCGCCCTGTTGGTTCGGTGATTTATCCGATGACGAGCTTATTTTGGCGCACATGCCACAGCTTTTGCTTGTTCTGTATGCGCGCGAATTAGAGGTACTAATAGGCGAAATGTGATGAAGAAGAAGAAAGAAGGTATCAAAGCGGAACAATTCCGAAAGCAGTTCGCGGGTTACTAATGCCCCGTTAATCAATGACGGAATCCTCGGGAACCGTGTCGGGCATTGGTTTCAGCGAGCACGAGCACCTATTTGTATCTATGAAGAGTCGGGAGTTTAGAAGACCGTTGTTGCGATAGCCGGTATCGCGGCCAATCAGATAGAGGACGCTAAGGCACTGTGTCGACATAACAGGACATGATCAGCAGGAATCTGGTGCCTTTATGGTATTCTACTTGTCATAGTACGCCTAGACAATGTCGATAATTTGCTCGTCCTCGTCTTCTTCGGCGTTACCCATTTCTATCATCTTCCCACTGCCACCAGCGCTCGCCATGTCTGGTATATCCTCTTCTTCACCCTCCTCTTTACGCATAATCACTTGAACTACGCGATCGCATGCCTCACGGACTTCCTCGTCGTCTACGTGCAAATGACACTCCCGAACAATGGGGTACACCTTGACACGCCTGAGGACTTCTCTGCTTTCTTTGGTGGTACTCAGCAATAGCAGTGTCTCCAAATGTGTCTTGATGATCTGATTATCTTTTTCTCGTTCCTTGTCGGGCTCTAGCAGCTGTAATTCGTCGAGCATACCCTCTGTGTCTTCGTCTGCATACTCCTCTGGTCCCATGAGCGGCAGAAGGATGTAGGGTAGGAGGTTCGCGCCTATCGAAGGAGGCGGAAGGTTTGGATCGGGCGATAGGTTCGACAGTAGGACTGGATGCGCTGGTACGAGGAATGCGACGTTCTTGATTGTCGAGGCGACACCAAGGCGTCGGATATGTGAGGCATGATCTGTAAAAACCTGAATCTTGGTGATAGGAATGACGTTGTCATCATGCTCTTGGGGCGAGGTTAGATACTCGCGCCCCTTGGGGAACTTGGCCAAGTCGGCGAAGAAGTACGACAGGTAGTCGAAGTCTGCGTTCTTATTGTATGCACCCTGTGCGCCCTTGACAAAGCAGTCCATAAGCTGGTCCATTGCCCAAGCAGACTTGGACAACTCCTTTGGGACGTCGCGCTTCAATTCCAGCACCCTTTGTAGAGAGTCGTCCTTGGCCATGTTGGCGAGTAGCATTGCGATTTCGTTCGCATTTGGTTCTTTGGCGTTCTACAACAGGTCAGTGACTAGTGTCTACGCTGACTGGACGGGGAACTGACATACGGTTATCCGCGACAGTAGTGTCTCAAGAAACTCGTCATCCTTTGCAAGTGCCTTTTGGACTTCTGCGTCGGCGGAGACGTTGATGAGGATGGTCAGGGCATTCTTCGCGATGGGCGCATAATCCTTGACAAGGAGCTTGAGATCCTTGATGGGCTCTAGTTGATTACGTTTCCAGAGGTTCGGGTTTGACTGCGAGTATCCGACAAGATGTTCGGCCGCTGCATGGTGTAAGCAGCGTCTCGTGGCGGGGTGGAGGGGCTGCTCTGACCAGTCTGTCTGATCTGCGTGTTGCCGTGGTGCAGGAACTCGACTAGCTAGACAAGACGTGTTAGAATAGATACGAGCCAAGTCCGTTTGCGATCTTTACTCACCTCTTCTAATTCTGACGGCATCTTGACTGTGACTGTGGCTTTTCTCTGCTGTCGTGAGCGATGACGAACACCCAACTTTTTCTCGCTTAGACACAGATTAAGGTTATCGATAGGCACTAGCGCACGCCTTGCACCCTCCCCTCCCTTCCCTCTCCCCTCACGTGTCATCAGTCGCATGTGCATTCATCTAATCCCATATTGCCCCGACCTATTCTTAACCAGAAATGACCTGATTCTGTTACTAAACTATAATTTGTAGTGTCTTGGATGCTCGCAACAGCAAACTACCTGGCCCGTTTGCGGACTGCACGGGCAAGGTGCCGTCACAACTACCCCAAAAGCCAAGCGCTGCATTCACCAATGCGCAACTCCACATATGATGATCAGCTATCCAGAGACAGGTAACCTCAGCGGGGTTTTGCGATAAGCTCCGCCGTTGTGTCTTGGTCCAACCCGGCCGCATGTTAGGGCGGCTGCGTGCTCTCCGACGGCGCACATGGGCTTGCTCGCCTTGCCGCCCACCACGAAGAGCTTGTACCGTCTCAGTACCATTTGCAGCTCCCATGGCTGTTGCCCATTGGCACTGCAGATACTATCGCGTTGAGAGAACTTACGGTGTAAATGTGCATGTACCGGGCTACTTTCCTCAAAGCCTTTACACGTCTGAAAAGCAAGCAGGACAGCACATACATACATACACGCCCACAGTATGTCTCTCCGCATTCGGCCAGGGACAGCCAAAGTGCCGTTGGCAGGCAATCAAGAGCTCGAAATAGATCCCCGACTTGCAGCGGGCCGCCGGACTGGCCTCTTGTCACCTGCATAGGCTACCCATACTACGCAGGGTGGGCACACGTCGACAGCCAATGACAGTGCCATGCAGCCATGGTAAGATCTCGAGCTAGGGTGGTCGGGGGTGTAGCGAGTGGAAAGCGTTGGCGCTTAGCAGCAACAATCAGCCAACCACCCAAAATATAACCGCCGCTCATCAACTGATGAGTAGCGCCGAGCCTTACACACCTCTTGATTGGGCCCGTCTGACAACCTCCTCGCTGCATGGGGTAGTTTTCTGCATGGGAAATGTCAGTCTACCGCTATTGCCCTAGATGCATCCCTATGGCCTTTGTGCTGGCTCACAGGGCGTCGCTGTGTGTTTCGTCTTATAGTCGTTATCCCCAGATTACCCGACACGTCTAGTTGTACTCCGCCTGTGACGAGTCTTTGTTTCCCTACACAGCCAGCACCTGTTCCGTTTGGTCTCGCCAGTCATTTCGAGCCAATTCGTTTTCTTAAAAAGAAGAGTGCTGGACATTCATCATGGCAGGACCCGCATTTCAACTCTTCCCTCCACCCCGTGCTCCAAGACAACCGAGCCCAAACAATAAGCCGTCGCCTGTTGTAAAAAGCTCTGTCCTAGAAACTCCATCAACAGAGAGTGGAAAGGCAACACAGCCTCCAAGCGACTTCCACGAACTCGTTATTCAGGTCAACCCACCGCCAGCCTCTCCATCCATCCAAATGGCATCCCCACCGTCGATCCCAGCTCCACCCCAGGCACATTTGCCAAACTCTCAAGCCCCAAGAGTACCTGCTCCAGTTAGCAGAACAAATTTCGAATCGCCTTCACAACGAAGAGCTCCTTCGTTGCAGATGGACCGACAAGAAAGTTTCTATCGCCAACAAGATGCCCGCATTGCTTCACCAGTATCGCCCCCACAGAACAACTACATTGATGACGTTCAATACACAACCAGCCCAGATCTAAACCGTGCAGTCTCTCCTGCATTCTCGGAAGCCCAGACTCTAGTACGAGCGAATAGCTCTGCTACAAGAGTACGATGCGCATCACCCCAAGAAGAGATACCAATGCGATCAATGTTCCCAGTCTACGATCCCACTGTTCCTCTTTCACGGCAACCGTACCAGCCCACGCAGGCATCACCGACGACCC
The DNA here is from genome assembly GCA_026262445.1 of Bipolaris bicolor. Taxonomy (NCBI): domain Eukaryota; kingdom Fungi; phylum Ascomycota; class Dothideomycetes; order Pleosporales; family Pleosporaceae; genus Bipolaris; species Bipolaris bicolor. The sequence goes on along the minus strand of JAODYD010000008.1, from coordinate 333,717 downwards.
AGATCCCACGGACGCAAATTAGCCGATCGCCATACTCGTCAGAATCGTATGTTCCACACAGCAATGTCCACACAAGCAGTTCGATACCTCCCCCACCACCAAAGCCGTTCTTCACTCCTTCGAATCTGCTGGACAACATGTGGTTGGCAACCAATGGTCAGGAAGAGCCAAGCGTGCAGATATACACATTGAGAATGCACCGAGCCACCGCAGCGAATCCTACGATTACTTTTGGAACAACTCCTTCTCTCCCATTCTACTCCATGGCACAGTCGAACCTCGCTGGCAACCACGAAATACCGAGCATCATGAATGAGGTCCTAATCCAGAGGCACCATCCTACTCAGCCGCGAGTACTTCCTATCGCTCAGCTCGACCTGATCGCACCCCCCTCACTGGATAACGGAACATTCAATCCTGCTCAACAAGAAGACACAACCCTCCTTACTAGTATATATCCCAAACTCGCTGCCCTCCAGGCACTTGATGCTGCGGCTAATTCGCCGTCCGCTTCTCACCTTGCGTTATCTGACCCCGGTGCCCAATCACCGGCTGCACAAAGACTGGCTGAAGGCGTCCTTGCAGAAAGTGCCCAGCGTGAATGCTGTTCTCTCGCATGGACGAGGGATCACCCACAACAGCAGGCAAATCCTTGGGCACAGCACATACCATCAGAGGGTTCGTACCAGCTGCACCACCCAACGCTTGGTAATTTCCCTATATCCATTGAGGGCGATTGTTCTGTCATCAACATGCCATCGACACGACCTGTAACAGCTTTCTATGGACACAACATGCCCATGACTGCGCAAAACATAGCACGAAAGCCCGCTGCTATCACCGTCCTGAATCCATACGTCCTTTCCCCAACAACGCCACGGACCAATGCTTTCTCACCGCTACCGCCTCCACCACGGTTCGATGGCGTGATTCGCCCAACCTCCATGACACCATCTGAGATGTCTGTAGGCCAGCTCCCTACAACCACCGACGCCACAGCAGACGACGCCATGCTAGCCCGTCTTGACTTTACCAATGACGCGCTTATCCTCAACTTTGGTGCCCTGACACGATTCGGGAACCCGTTCCTCGTTGACGTGGTAACATCCACACTGCTCGCTGTTGCCGTCGCCGAAGCAACTCGCGGCCGCAAAGCCCGTAACAGGAGCCAGGATAGCTTCGAGCCTCCACCCCCAAGTTTCACTCTGACTCACCAAAAGGAAGACACGGCGAAAGCGTTCAAAGACTCTTTTGTCGAGGGCTTTCAGGGAATCGGCGGAACAAAGACCAAACCCCCATTTTCTAGCAAGGGACTCAAGAAATTCGCGTCAAGCTTGAAGAGCACAACCGGGACACCGCGCAGCGAGAGTACTAGCGGAAGTTTCGACAAAGATATCGAACTTGGAGAGTGGTATGGACAGCAGGACAAGCATACTAAAGCCAAAGAAACAAAAGCAGAGAAGAAGGCGAAGAAGGCAAAGAGCTCGCAGGATAGCGATGATAGCAAACTCCCCTTTGTGGCGCGAGCTGTTATAACGGTCTTGACGTTCGCGTTCAAGTCTGTTGTCTTTGTGCTTAAGATTGTGATCAAGGTTGTTGCAGGTGTAGTGGTAATGATCACCAGGAATGTTGGCAAGTTGTGAGCGCGCAAGTATTGCATGAGGCTAGACCTCTTCTTTTTCTTCTTTTTTACAAATTATCTGGGAGGATTTGGCGTTGAGGACTTCTCCTGCATGATACCATTCTTTGCATTCGCTTTTTCTGGTCTTCAAAGACTGGCTAGTATTAGTATCCGAGACGAATTAATCATTTAAGTACCTAAAATCTGTTCATCTCACGTGCTTACTATTGATTGTGTAGGTCATAGCTTAGGGCGTGTCATCTTCTATATGTATTGTTCATATTCACATACAGAAAAGCCAGTGGTGATGATATATCGTGTGCATCATTACAATCGCCTTTGAGTATTACCAGCAAACATGGTAGAGCCAGATTCTTTAGGACTCTGTTCCATGGCTACCACTCATCACCACAGTCGCACATCTAGAGTATCATCAATAAAAAGCTACAGAAATAGACTCTAGGATGGGAAGAAGAACCATAACCTACTCATACACCTGCGTAACACTTACCATCATGAACTCCTCCTTCTCCTCCTTCCCCTCCCTCTTTACCAGGTCCTCCAGAATCTCATCTGCATCGCGAAAAATGAAACCAAAATGACCCTCCCCCTCCTTCACCCGTAATACGCACCCCGGTAGAAGCTTCTTCGCCCTCTCTACCATCCCAACCGGCGAATTCCTATCATCCTTCCCATGCCACAGCGTCAACGGCACCTCCCCCTCCCCAACATGCACATGCGCAAGTTCAAACCCCCACTCACTCCCATTAAGCCTCGCCTCCCACCCCACGCCCTCGCTCCCCTGATGAAACGACTCCCTGGTCATCGCCACAAACGTCGGCCAAACATTCGGACACCGAATCGCCTTCTGATCCCCCGGATGCCAATTCTCGACCTCTCGTGACAACGCATCTTCGAAAACGCGGGGATCTTCATTCCGACTCGGCTTCCCCATCTTATTATCAAACAGCACGGCGGTAAAACTCGTCATCCACGGCGCTATCCAGAGTACGATGCGCGAAGGTAGTATCATACCGGATGTACCGAGCTTGACGGGGTACAGCCCACTCACTATACTCGCGCCGAGCAGCCTCTCTTTTGGAATCTCTTTTATACACGCTAGTGCGTATGGCGCGCCCTCTGCAACGCCTAGCACGTAGAACTGGTGGATTTTAAGGTGTTCGGTTAGAGCGAGGATGTCGGCTGGGAAGTCGAGTATGCGGCGGTTGTGCTGGAAGGTTGAGAGACCGGTACCCGGCCGGTCGGGCGCAATAAGCCTGATGTTGTGTGTTGCGCAGCTGGAGTGCCAAAGCTTGCCTTCGTAGCGCGACGAGGGGTAGCCGTGCAGGTAGATGATGGTGCGTTGGGGCACGGGGCTGCCATAGATGGCGTAGGAGAGCTTGCGCCCGTCTGGGAGTTTTAGAGACTCGTTTTCTTGCTGCATTGTAGTGATCATGAGGGCAATAGTAAAAGAAATGCGGTTAAACCATAGCTATTCATTGTGGGCTTTTTTGGGGGGGGAGGGGGAGGCAAATATTGCTCTTTACTATTTTACTACGCGGCGATCTAAGGGTCCAGCACTAAGTCAGGGTGCGCGGGCAGTGCCTTCTGCAGGGACGCAAGGTGACGCATGGCTGGGGGATCGCCTCGTTTGATATACGATCGACGATAGTGCGCCCCTGGCTGTGGGTAAGAAGCGGGGTATAAAAAATGGGAATATCAAAGTGTGGATTGGGGGGGAGGAGCATGTGGCTCGGTAAAGCGAGACACAAAGTAGCGCTATGGCTGGGAAGAGCAAAGATCTCCATGCTTGCTGTTGGCTAGCTCTTACTTCACATGCGTTTGTCTGGCGACACGCATGTCTAGATTTGCGAGCTTTGGAGGAGGGGCGGTTTGCCGTCTTACACGAGATTGGGGGCGTTTGCGGTGTGGAGTTCCCTGAATATGCCGCAGACTGCTTCTGGATGGGCGATGGCATCATTGCGAGCGGAAATGGATAGTATGGGGGCTTGGTAACGTATGGTTAAATGACTCGTTTTGTGCAAATCCCGCAGAATGCCGGAGTTTATTCCATCCTCGATCGCTTTAAGAGGTTGCTTTTTCCTGGCCTCTGTCGCCATCGTGCTTCGTTGAGGATGCATGTTTTGTATCTCGTCACACAAATTTCCTGCGAGAGTTGCAGAATGTCTCCGGGTGCTTGGGAATCGTCTGGACACTGCAGTGTCGCAGCAACTGTGATCAGATGAGATTTGACAGAGCATTCCAGATGACCCGTCACGTCATCCTGCAATCCTTCGCTCTTGTCTCACTCTTATCTGCAAAAGCTCTTTAATAATGGATGAATCATCTAACTTCTTTCCCGATCTGGGTAGCCAAAGATTAGCAGCCACTGCTTACTATAGAACTCCCTCACTGTTCGGATTTGCGTCTTCCGTAATAGCTGTACATCACACATGATGGCGGTACAGATAGCGTATCTGTCAAACTTAGGGTCCACTATCGATAGCGAATAGATAACCAGATCCTTTCTGTATTGGATTTCCTTGTAGAATACAGTTCTATACAGCCTTCTTTACAGTGAACTTTTCAAAGAATATATCATTGAAATGACCCTCGTTGTCGATCTCTTTCTGGCTCGACTCCCAGGCATCTTCAAACATCTGTACACGGTCTAGATCTCGAGGTTCAATGTTACGTCTAAACCCATTTGTTAGATTCAGTGGGTTCGAATCGAGGGAATACATACTGGAATGGTTTTGGTCCTGTGACTAAGGCCGAGATTATGGCATCTCGGTCGATTGGTATTGGCTTCCCGGCAGTGTCCAGTTTAGGTTGGATCCTAAAGGCCCACAAAATACGAACCATGTCAATGAACAGGGTACGTTGGGCAACATGAAAACCGGGGCATATACGTCGGCCCACACCAAAAGTTGTATGAGGCCTTTTTGTTGTGTCTGGATTAATGCCAAACACTTCGTTCAAAGTGTCGTCCGCTTGGTGGCGGCTAGGGTCAAACTCTCTAGGATTTTGCCATTGACTCTCTGCATGATTGACGGTCCAGATCTTTTCATATCAGCTTACAAGGAGTCTTAGAATGCAAGGGTAAACTTACGCAATTCACTATCGCAGCTCCAGCAGGTAGAAAGTAGCCTTCATATGATTCGTCCTTCGACAAAGCATGAGGCATAGGTGGACCAATCAGTGTTACTGGTAGCCCTATAGCACGTCAGCAGGTAGACGATCACAGGATCAAAGCTATAGAGCACATACATCTCAAGGTCTCCTCTAGTACAGCGCGCATGTATGGCAAATGCTCTCGATCCGACCATGTAGGCGTTCGTTTGGAGCCGATAAATCGATCAGTTTCTTCTTGAGCTTTAGCTTGCACATCTGGATATAGGGCCATTGCCTTTGGAAGTTATGGTCAGCTATCTTTACAACTGCATGCAAAATATGAAATTACCTTAATGAATGCCGCTAGTGTATTCGCTTGTGTGTCTCTATGAACATTAGGTCAGTTTCTGTATACTTTTATCTTTATTATTATATGAAACATACGTAGTAGCAGCGTATGCATGTCCTGCACTAAACAGAATTTCCTTTTCTGCGAGTCGGTCTTTCTCATTTGCAGCCCTGTCTTGCAGGTCGCGAACAAAGCCTAGAAACGTATCAGAATGCAAATAGCCAGATGGGCTTGATCAAAGGACTTCTTACTTGCGTTCGGCTTTCCGGAATCTATCAGGGCTCTCGCTGCAGTAGTATGGCGGATCCACAGCTGCGTTTCCATTTCTTCCAGCTGTTCAACCTCGCGCTTAATGGGATTAAGGGCTTTAGGCAGAATATGAAATAAGGGCCTGAGGATAGGATACCAATCAGCCAGCTGTAGCTTCCCGCCTAGTGCGGTTGTCCTATCAAACCACTGTTTACAATGTGAGCAGTCTTTCATGTGTTCAATAACACAAAGTTTAGTCTAACCTCGATCAACGTCTTGATTCCTGAATCATCGGCTGAAGGGATTCTTCGTGCGTAAGCTATAGCTGATGCGATGCTGGTAGCATAGTGTGTTACAAGGTCTTGAAAACTATCTGGATCAGATTTCAATTTATGAAGAAGCTGTAAACTTTCAAACTCCTGTTCAGATGTTAGAAGATCACTAATTCTTTCCCCAGAGAAATATAAATACCTGGTAAGGTATGTAGTTATTTGCACCTCCAGAATTGAGACGTGTGACATACATCTTCTGCCGGTTTTTCCAAATTCCATCATTGCTATACAATCAGTATAATGCTTCTGAAACCCTTGCAAGATGGACATACTTTCAAAAAGCTATGTTTGAGATTATCACCGAATGTACGGATAAACATGTCGACCTTGAGAGAGCTGGTAGCACTTCGCTTTTCCATAAGTTCTTTGACTACTTCGTCTGAGCCACAAAGAATCATTGTCTGGGTACCCATTTTGAGCGACACGAGAGGTCCATCTGATTTATCAATTAGCGCATATATTCTTCCAACTCCATTGATGTTTCTTTCAGCCACACTTTCTTGTCCATTCTTGAAATTTCAAATGTAAATCCTTTCGGGGAAACTGATGAAGATTGCCTAGTATAGGAATTGTCGGTGGGCCTGGTGATGATCAGTACTACTATTTGAAAACCAATGGGCTTGCCCAGTACACACCAGGAGGGTAGCCATTCGACCTACTCCCAACTTTAAGCAACTTGATAGTGAAGATTCCAAGCACAAGGCATCCGACAAACAACATCCAATTCTTTCCTACACCATTCTCGTTGTGAGATGATTCGTAAACTTGATTTTGATTTATTGCGAACTTGTGCGTCATGCTGATTTTCACGCGCAGATATCGCTTCGGATGTGGAAGAATTGTAGGACAATGTCACGTTGATTCGAGAGGATAGTATGTGGGCAATCTTCAGCTGTACCTTTGTAGTAAGCTGGCTGAAACGGCCGAGATAGCGCTCCGTAGGCAAATAGTGACGCGTATTGGAAGTGACAAATATTGTTATTAGACATAACTTAACGTGTCACAGACAATTGTCATAGTTCTCTTTGTCACTGCCAAGCCAACGACAGAACACCAAGCGATAATTATGTAATCCCTCCAGTCCTCTCCAGTATCGACGACGATCAAGCAGTACTTAGATCTGGGTTCTTTTCTTGGAGATCTTTCGCACTACATCATCCATTCAAGTTGTCGCAAACTTTGCATCGATCAAGATGTTTCGCCTGAAGAAGGAAATAGTGGATGCAGGCACTGCATGGGCCAAGTCTGATCCAAACGAGCCGGGTACCAAGCCTATCGATGTCCTTAGGCCCATAAAAGTGATCGTTATTGGAGCAGGAATATCGGGATTGCTTCTTTCAATATTATTACCTCGATCCATCGAGAACATAGAGCTTGTCATTTACGAGAAAAATGCTGACCTCGGAGGCACTTGGTTTGAGAATAGGTACGGGCACCGACCGCTCATGGCTTGCAACAAGCTTAACTAGACACAGATATCCTGGAATAGCATGTGATATTCCCTCTCACACCTATCAATTTACCTTCGAAGAAAATACACAATGGAGTAGTTATTATGCCGGAAGCGCTGAGATCTAGAATTACCTCAAGCGAGTCAGCACGAAGTATCAAGCGGAGCAGTTTATGAAGTTCAACCACCAAGTACGAAAGATAGTGTGGGACGATATTTCAGGGAAATGGTCGGTAGTTGTGGACGATACCCATGATGGAACGGTAAGCCTCTCCTTCAACCCGAAGAAGGCTGAATTTAACACTCAAGTGATCTAGGCTATAACAGATACTGCAGAAGTTCTCATTTCTGCGGTAGGTATTCTGAACGCATGGAAGTGGCCTGAAATTCCAGGACTACATGACTTTAAGGGAGTTCTAGTGCATTCAGCCGCCTATCCTGCCGATCTTGATCTCCAAGGGAACCGTCTCGCTTTGATTGGCGGTGGCTCCTCTGGTATTCAGATATTGCCACAAATTCAGAAACAAGCAAAAGTTGTCCACCATTACGTGAAAGGCCGAACTTGGATCCCGCCAGCTGGGATCGGAGGTGAAGGGTTAACCCAGAGGGGAGGAGATCGTAAGTTGAGGGCAGCTGAAAAGCCTCCAACTCAAGGAGGTAAAACTAACAGATTGATTCTCAAGCGAAAACACCTCTCGAAGATCTTGAGCGGTTCAAAGAAGACCCCGCAGCTTACCGAGCATATCGTCGATCAATAGAAGATTTACTGAACCGTCCAGTCGAGGCCTTGTACAAGGACACTGAAGGTGCAAGACAGCTCTTCGACATCTGCAAAGCGCACATGAAGGAAAAGCTTTCCAAAAAACTGGAAGTGTTCGAAGCTATTGTTCCAGACTTCCCTCCTGGTTGTCGAAGGATTACACCAGGGCCAGGAGTAAGCGTTAACACAATTTCAGTTTACAGCTGCACTCATACTGATTCTGCCAGTACCTTGAAGCATTAGTAGAGGGAAATGTGAACTTTATTCCTAGCAAGATCAAGCGCGTCGACAATAGCGGAATCAAAACCGAAGATGGACAGCGTCAAGAAGTAGACGTCATCATATGTGCTACCGGTATCAATGGGTATGTTACAGATTTCTTTCCATTAGTTAAACATTGACTGAACATATCACAGTGTATACAAGCAGCACTTTTCAGTACTGGGAAATTTGGAGCTAACTAAGACCTTTGGAATGTGATTCCAGAAGCGTACCTCTCGATGGCCCCACGTCTTATGCCAAATTACTATGTAATGCTTGGTCCAAACGGGGGACCTGGCCTTGGATCGACTATACCATTCCTGGAACTGACAGCACGTTACATCATCAAGCTTACACAGAAGATTCAGAGAGAGTACATCAAAAGCATGGTCCCTAAGTTCGTAGTTCACATTTCCCGCCTGATTGCAAATTCTAAAATCCGGGAACAGGGAGCGAGCTTGCAGAGACTTCTCTACGTTCACCGATAAGTTTTTTGAGAAGACTATATATACGGCTCCGGTAAGCAGGTCTTCGCCCAATAACTTACATGACTAATTTCATCAGTGCAATGCTTGGTGGAAACATAGAACAGGCCGACTCTTGGCTATCTGGCCTGGCAGTCTTCTCCATGGTGCTTTCATCCTTGAGCATCCCCGCTGGGAAGACTATGAATACGAGCTACGCAATGAACTAGAGGGAAATATCTTTGGATGGTTTGGAAATGGGTTTAGCAAGAGACAGATCGAGATGAAGGGTACCACCGAGGTGTATCTAGATGTGCTAAAAGTTCCGGTCGAGCTCCCTTCATCTAGGGTTCAAAACGGCGATGCGAATGGACCAAAGGCAACCCCAATGATCCAAGTGGAGGCAGGTGGATAGCAGAGTTAATCTAGTACAGCTTTTTTCCCCTTTTTTTCTATAGCTACATTACCTATATACTGGGCCCCAAGAGTGCCTTTTGGTAAAGCATGATAACACGCTGGTTCAGCTGTGACGGGCCTCGTCTTCTGGATGGGCGGCGAAACGAAGCTCCTCGTGCCACAATAGCCTCATAGTCTGGGAACTTGAGTTCAGGGTATTTCTCGAAAAGAGAGATGTCAAAGCGCCAATTCGACGCGGTATCGTGCATCCACAACTCCATCAGCGAATGAAAGGCAGAACTCTTTAGATAGGCGATTTCCTACATTCAAATGGTACCATAGATCTCTAGCCATATCCTTGGAGTTGAAAATCTGGTCAAGAAGCACTGGAACCCACTCTCCAGTGCTTTCGGCATTGGATTGTATGTTCTCGGTTGTATGTGTCTTTGGGCAATGAAACCAATCAGAAGATAGAGGGTCGATGTCGCCAGCACCAAATTTAACTTGGTGACCTTCCATGGCTTCGAGGATATTCCAAATGCCTATGAGACCAGGTCCGTGATCAGTGTCCTGGAGCACCGTGGCAATGTCTTCGATTCTGACCACCCAGCTATCCATGCAGTCCCAGAAGAGTTGGTCAAATACGCTATTGTCACTATAGTTCAGTATCAAAACGTCGCGTAATCCTGGGTGGGGAAACCAATCTATGATGCGAGCGTGGGAAGTACACAGTTGTAAGGCGGTCGGTTGCCATGCTGGAGGAAGTTGCATCCACGTTTGTTTGCTGGGATTGCAACGCCATACTAAAATAGCCTCCAAGATACTTCGTGCTTGTGAGATGGACCAGAACCTTGTCGTCCCTTCCCATGCATAATCATGAAATAAAGTCACTGCGATACTCGCCATCTTTGATGACCTGCGCAGCACTGTTAGCTTATGGGCGGACCAAGTTGACTCCAAGAGAAACTTTAGACAACGGTTACTCACATGACTTCTGCCTCTTCATGTGCGTCTCTCTGAAGCCTTTGACGAAGTAGCGATTCTAAGAGTTCTACATGTGCATGGAACAGAGATCCACTGGATGTTTGTTGAAACGCTCCGGTAATAAGTGCAGAGAGAGTTGATTGCCACTCCAGACCAGCGGCGGGACTGTTGGGTAGAGAGTTGGAAAGATCGACATTCAATGATAGCGAGGGTAACAAAGTCTTTGGAGCCTGTATGTGTTCGATCAATGACATGAATGCCTGGTCATTATCCTTGATGGTGTCTTTTCTGTTCAAGTTGTTGCTATTTTTGCTACTATTAGTATTATCTAAGGAACTTTGGCTATGTAGTTCGTCAACAAAGGCTAAATCTGAGGCAGATGTTGTAGCAGATTATATTCCGGTATCACTGATCAATTGGCCTTCTTTGCCGAACATTATTAACTGCAATGGATACTGTGGATCTACTGGGTACAGCTCATGGGCTTTCGCTGCATTATCAAAGCTGAAATTACCGTCTTGCGTTGAGCATGCCATTTCATCGCTGGCCAGCTCCCATCCGGTGGCGGTTTTGGTGGAGATAGGTAATGTTTCATCTACTGTAGCTTCGAATTGTGACGGATTAAACGGCTTGCTGTTCGTCTTTGTAGGATTGACTGCAATGAACTCCAACTCTTGTTCATCCAGTCGCGAGTCTTTAGACCCTTCTCATGTAGATCAATTAGCTGAATTTGAATCGAGATCTCATACACAACTCTACCCACCTTGGGTGCTGATGTGTTTTGGGTCGCGGGCTATGCTCTCTGCCTCGACGTCTGTTTCGAGATTTAACACAGCCGCAGCTTCTTTATTGACCTCTTGAAGGGTGCAAAGGACTCCCAACAACTTTCTGCGCAATTTCAAATAGGCATTGCGGAGCTCGGTGTTCTCATTTATGAGCATCTTGTTACGCTCACTTTCTGTCTGAGCAGCTCTCTTAGTGGCTTCTTCCAAATCATTGACATAAGCAAGTCTTCTTTCTCGAAAAGAACGCTGTGACAAACGATTACGCTGTCGTCTACACGTATATGACATGAGGTTGCGGGTACAGTGGAAGAGGTTGGACCGGATGTGGTCGGGTTCAAGATCGGTGATCGAGTTGGTGTGGCTCTTGTTCCTAAAGATGACGATTTATCATTTGTCATTGGCGTTGGTAGAGATGGCGGGTTTGCAGAAAAAGTCCTTGTACCCGCTACAGTCCTAGTACCACTTCCTGACAAGGCCAGCTTTGCTGAGGCTGCTGTCGCAAGTGACTCCATTTCAACTGCCTACCACGCTGTCATCACGGAAGCGGCTGTAACTGGATCTACAACGGTGGTGATTGTCGGACTCGGAGGGCTAGGACTGAATGGGGTCCGCATAGCTTCAATCGAAGGCGCTACAGTATTGGGTGTGGATATCGATGATAAAAAGTCCGCTGATGCTACTGCCCTTGGCGCAGAAGCATGCTTCAAGAAACTCGACGATATCCCTTCTGAAATCATCATAGATGTTGTAGACGACTTTGCTGGGGTGGGAACAACAACTCAGGATGCTCTTCGAAGAGTCAGATCGTCCGGAACGGTAGTATTAGTGGGGGTTGGGATACCAACCTTCGAACTATCTACCCATAGCTTTATGTTACGCAGTCTTACCCTCCGTGGATCAGCAGGGTCTACAATCGCTGAATATCGCAAGGTACTAGATCTGATTGCTTCTGGGCTGATCAAGCCCAAGTTGGAGGATGTTCCTTTCCTTGAAATACCTAATGGTCTTCGGAGGCTTGAGCGCCTTGAGGTAGTTGGTCGACTTTTCTCAAGACCAAACGCATAAATTTGCACTTAAAGTGCCGCTTAAATAACAGCTCAGTAGTCTGCTACATATACAGAGCCCCCAACCCCAACTAAAGCGTCCTCAAAAGCGCCCTAATAAACCCCTCCTCCTTCGCCTTCTCCTTTGGAAAAATCCTTCCATCAGTCGTATACTTACTAAACGCCGTGTAACTCTTGAACCGTATCACTGGCGTCCCCATATTGCGATGATCAATCAGATTCACCAAGTTAACCAGTACATTCCTGCTTCCGAGAACCTGTGAATACCACATCAGCACAAATGCCCAATACCAATAGCTCATATCCTTTTGAGAGAGCGGCAAAGGTTTACGTACCGCTTTGCACTGCCTAATACTCCCTGGCACCTCATCAATAAGCACCTCGCGACAAAGCGCCTGCCACGCCTCCAACTTTGATATATCTTTTCCGTAGGCGGCATCGAACTCCGCGGCTTGGCATTGGTGCCAGCGCTTGTGTCTGAGTTTTTTACCCCAGTTTCGCGTGTTGGCGAGGCGCTCGAAGTTGGATTTTAGACCCGCAGTGGGATCGTAGGTGAAGGGGGCGAATTGCGAGAACCAGGTGCCGCCGGTATTGGATTTATGCGGGCCTGGAGAGGGAGTGGGGGAGGGAGTGGCTTGGGATGGTTTAGTTGACGATTCAGGGTAGTAGGGTGGTAATACTCACGAAGCTGGTGGGGACGCTGAGGGGCCATGGTGAAGTGCGGTGTCGGTACACTACTAGTTTCGTGAGCACAGAGATTGTGCTAATTTGAGAGTTGCTGGACGATGAAAGATTACATTGATTCTACACGCAGTTGATATAGATTCACTTTCACAGCCTGGGGCAACAAACAAATCCATCGTATGCGGCGCGGAGGCTACGTGCATGACGCCGCAGCGGCAACAAACCACCACAAAGAAAAAGCCCCTTGTATCGCTGTAGCCTAATGCTATTTGTGAGCTGCTAGAGGGCGAGAAGTTAATAGCCCTGAGGCATTGCTATCTAATAAGTGCTGGGCGCATTGAGCGGATGACGCACGGTGGTATCACTGTGCCACACACATGCATACAAGGCAGATTTGGGGCTGTGCAAACATTGGGTGGGACGGAATTTGGCCAATTACTGCCTTGAACCCGTACTGGGGTGCCAGTGGTCATTGTCAATTGTTTGAAAGGATTGGTTCGCAAGCTATGACACGGCACCGAGCAGGACGTGCCGTCCCGTAGTAGTGTACGCCACTGCTTGAGACAGCCATAATCCCAAAACATATTGCCTAGCGCTGAGTCCGATTCTAGACACGTTTTTCATGCGATTGAAACACTGAACTCAGAGAGTGAGAAGGATGTGTGTCGTCTTTCGCTACATTAAGAGAATACCTTCATGCGTCATGGTGTGAAGAACTGCTTCGACACCACAACGGCAACAAGAACCTTGCCATCGAGTTAGGCTACCTACATTGTTATCAATTGGAGTCTTCTTGTTGAAATGGAAAATCGCATTACCAAACTTGGGACATTCCTGTTCACCTCAGCCAATAACAAAAGAGCAGTGGATGCACGACGGAACAGTTAGAGGGTGCGACATCTCAGCCAGTCTCCAGCCGTAGCGCTGGACAGTAGTAGATATTATTGAATTAAAATATGATTCTTGCCTATTCTTAGAACGAATTCAACACAGAGGTGAGAGAGAGATGCAATTTCGGTCTTCCTGTCATGTATAGTCGATGCCCAAATGTCAAACCACATGCTCCGAACTCCAACATGGCCCTGAATGATCGTGATGGTTACAGCCTGCAAAGCAGCGACCTGAAGCATCCGCCGCCCGCTTTCGCAGCATCCCTCGGGAAACACCCGCTCTTGCGGATGCTCTTCCGTAGCTTGCTGAGAGACTCGTATTGAATGATCTTAATCTTTGGATTTCGCTTGTTATCAATGACGGTAAATAGGTTGATCTTCAAAGGATCAAGGACCTATCTGCGATTAGCACTTTGCTTATTTGTGCCTAGGTAGACTTCAAAAACGAACCTTCTTGCACTGTGTAACTGTACCCGGAATGTGAGTCAGACCAAGATCGCGACACATTTCTTGGTACTGCTCAAGCTTATCTTCATCAGTACCCCAGTAAAAGGCAACTTCCGAGCTAAGCAAGGAAACGAAATGTTGTCTCTTCACATTTCCGGTCCAGTTTTTGATGTGCGCGAGACGTTCGAACTCAGATTTGAAATGCGCAGCTGGCGAGTGCACGAAGTTGGTGAATTCCGCCCAAGCAGGATTGCTGTCTGGTTTGCAGTCGGAGCTGCTCAGTGAGGGCTTCCTTTCTGATTCGATCGACTCCTTGTATTCGTTTGTTTCGGTGACCGATGCCGGGTTGAGTGAAACAGGAACATCGATAGCCGCACCTAGGTCTTCAAAAGACTCCTGGCTATCGAACGACCTTACGCTATCAAAGGAATCTGCTCTGGAAATGACCGAGAATGATGAGGTATCGGATACGATTGAGAGCCTGCGCATCCTATCTTCGAGATAGATTCCGCCGTCTTGCAAGGCTGCAGCCTTATCTCCACGTGCTAACCGACCTGTATCATAAATCAGCAACACACTTCATATATGATACCAGATAGCATCGCATTGAACGCTTCAAATATATGGTGAAACGAGAAGACTTACGACACTGGCCATATGGATACTCCTCTTTGAAACACTCTTTCCAGCGCGAACGCCATGTCTCATTGCCGCCCTCCCACCCCTTTGCTTTAGCCAGACGCGCAAATTCGGCTTTTGGTGAGTTGGCAGCATCAACAACGTGGCCGATATCCCTAGACCAGGCTCGTATCAGCTCCATCTGAGTGCCAGAGGCCATCTTCTTTACACGTGGAGGCTCTTTGAGCAAAGGAGAAGTTGATTGACGTCGCAGTTTCGGAGCCGGAAGTGTTGGGAACTGAGGGGTCGGGAAAAGCAAAGTCAAGTCGATACCGTTGTCTGGATATGTTGGAGATAGCTGGGAAGGCGGGGCAGGAGTTGTTAGCTTTAATACGCGCTCACACGTGGTTGCAAGTGTACATAATCCTGATGCGGTTAGTGGTGTCAGCTTGAGCCAGGGTCCATTTACACCGAGCGATAGAGCGGGTTGCGATCTGTGACCTGAGCACTTTGTGCCAATGGCTTATCATTACTATTCTAACATGGGCTATCCAGGTACTCTTCTGTCTGTCACCATGCTGAAATTGGTAGTTTTCGTGGGAGCGAAGTTATCCGCCACGGCCCGATAACCAATACAGGTGTACACGACATAAGCCGCTAGGCCCAGATCCGTTCTTCCGAGCTACATTTCATGAACCAAACAATCTCAAAAAAGCACTTCCAAGCTCCCTAGCGCGACTTCCTAACCGACTGCTTCCTCGGCTGTGTGGACTTCTGGATACGGCTACTTGTACGCTTTTTGCTGCTGCCCATACTAGTCACGTCTCCTACTAAGTCCCCAATGTGATCTCCAAGCTGTATGGTCTCAAGAGCCTTACGCCGATGTGCTGCTGCGCGTGTTCGTCCTAGGCTGTCTACATGTGCATCGAGCCTTGGATCGCTCTTGGTCGCGTTTGTAGAGTTGGGGGGAACTTCATGGTGGTTCTCATCACCCACTTGTCTGGCTTCATCGCCGTTATTGCCATGTTCCTCTTCTTCACCAACAGTTCCACTGACGTAGGCATCAACCATGTCATGGTCCTCTTCGGCTACCGTTTTGCGGGTACCATCATTTACGTCTTCGTAAATGTTGAATACGAGTTCAGAGTGATCCCTCGCTGCAGCTGCCATTGCAGCCTCCTCGTAAGCACGCGCTATCGTGATAGGAAGAGGAATGATTGGAAAGCCTTCTGGTTGCCGGAGTTGAAGCTCATTTTCGCCGTATTGGGCCTTGACGGCACCAAAGTTGTATTTGGTATTGCGAAGCTCAGGCATCTGGACTCTTCTGCTAGCGCGTGAGTTTTGTAAACTTGTATGCTCAGAAAAATGCTTACTTGGCTGGGAACTGGCCACTGGATGTGACAACTGGATCAGAGAGCGCAGTGCCCGAGTCGATCCGAGGCTCTTTGCGCAGCACCTCTGATAGTATGCGATGACCAGACATAGTTTGGGTCTTGGTGTATGAGAAGACGTGCTGTTTTAGTGACGCAGAGTGTGTTTTCGTCGACGTGGGTGTGGTTGAGGACTGTACTTGCTCTGTACGCACTACACAAAAGCACGATTGTGCGAGCTTAGGCTAGCGTCTCGAGGTGAAAGTGAAAACGAATGACACTTTTCGTGTGAGTGCTGAAGTTGGTAAAACAAATTTGGTGAATGTCGCAGTTAAATGATGAAAGTATCTTCGTGATGTACTAGGATAACAGAATGAAGTTGCTGCAAGGCCCAATTGTCAAGATCCGCACGTCGGCCAATCCTTCCCATGGTAGCTTGGTGTGGAAAGAGCCGGTCGATATACGAATGGGGGCGGTCCCGAGCGATAATTGCGAACAAATTGCTATTATATGGTTGCGGTGTGTTGCATAGAAAAGTTCGAGCGATAGATGCGGTATATCGTCGCAACACCTGTTCACTGGCCAGTCCGCAGGAGGGGTCTCGGCTCTCCGGGTTCCGTCGGAACAGTTTGGTACTTCAGTACTGTGATATATTGGACCACAGGTTGCGATGATAGAAGTTGACGCTGAATCCTGAGTGCGAGAGATTTGTAACGCAGTGTAAGTACAGTACTAACGACAATTGTCCCCTGCTTGGATGACGCATCTTATGTGTAGATCTTAGCCGTATCCGGTAAGCCTATTGTATTGAGCAAGATCCGCCGTTGTCATCATAGGCGTACAGGTCTTCACACAAGTTTGCACTAATCTATCATAAAGAAGAAGAAGTATGAAGAAGTACAAATATCCTAAGAGGCTTGCCACTCACACTTTTGTCCATAGGTTCTTCTGTTGAGGCAATATCACGTGACATATTACATGCTTCATTCACCAGCGTGGCCTTTTACACTGTAGCTGAGTCTATGAAACATGATGTCTTACTAGTGGCTATGCCAACTGTGCAGGTCAAGGCTTTGTTCAGATTATCTCTTGTTTTCCGATTCCCACATCTTTCTAGCCTAATCGCTGCTAGGACGAGGGAGCACTTCTAGGACCAGTCCGCGCTGATAAGATGACCGAGCGTTCAATTTTCTGCCTGATAAACCTTCTCCTTGCCGGATATGGTCCCTTGCTGCTGCTATTGTGGAGATGACTAATGAGTAGTCAAGGCCCTCCTCTACTCGCCGGGATTGATGAATAGGCAGTGGTGAAGGCGATTCGCGTATGACCTTGGCATTTTGGCTTAGATATAACTGTGGCAGAACAACACGCGTGCAATGGTCAGAACCGGTTGCTGCGGCTTAGCTGCAGGTATGGCCGAGATGTGACCGAGGTACATCTGCATCGTAAAGACGTTTTATGGCAGTGCCCCGTCATGTGAGTGTCTCCTGGTCGCCCGTGCGAGGACGGGTGGCAGGCCTTGATTCGCTTCCCACCACACCGGGCCTCGACTTCGCTTCTCATCTCACCAGGCCTTGACTTCGGTTCTTACCCACACCCCAGTCCACCAGTGCGCGCGAGGAGGTTTAGGGGCAGCTTTTCACGCCAAGCAGCCAAAGTCCCTGGTCCCAATAGTTGCCACCCTGCGCGGTGTGGATAGCTAAGGCTGGCCTGCAGATTTCCACGCGAGAACAGGGTGTGGCCGTCTAGCACAGGGAAGCGCCTGAGGCCACTCGACGCATACCCCTGGCCCTCTGGTTGTCGTGCTCGAATCCTCCGAACATGGCGCCATGCTCTTTTGCTCCTAGGTTGTTGCTCGACCTCACCATACAGCAGCGTCCGATTGCCCTCAACACTACTCCCTACCCCCCCTCTAGCAATATTGATAGAAGCGGCAGGCGGTAAAACGTTGTCCCTCCATAACGGTGCCGACGCACGTCGAAGCTAACGCATGGTAGACGCAATGCGAGCCCCATTACTACTGGCTGCCAGGCGCAGCATGGCGACATTTTTCAGTACCCTTTGAATACTATAACTGCTGCTCCCGAAACGTCCAGCTTACTTCGACACACCATTTACTTATTTCTTCACTTCTATCACCATAACTACATCACCTGCGCATTTCTGACAAAAGAAGCATTGCCAGGATACTTCGTCGTTATTGCATTCTGTCCCCACCTAGCATATGTGTTCGATCTATCTTAGGTCATTCGAAAGTGAAAGTCCACATTGCTGCTTTCAGACAAGATATGCTTTTCAGGCTTCTCCTCATTGCCCTCGCATGCTGTCATATCTGCGCATATGCTAGCCCCATCCCCCCAGTGCTTCAGCAACGACACATACCCAGGAGTTCGCCCGTCGAATCACCTAGTAGCCTGTCTGTCGAGGCCATCATTGGTATAGCCGCTATAGCTGTAGCCATATTGGGTATAGCGGCTCCCTTAATATGGCCTAGCGTGAGATTATGGCCCCGTCGCTCCCGCTTCCGTCTCAGTTCCGCCAGCCGCAGTAGTACGTTACTCCCCCGCGATCTGATAATATCTTCTAGCTAGCACGCAGCACTGATCCACCCAAAGGAAGTCAGGATGCATTACTACTCAGCCGTGTTCCTCAACGTGCGATTCCATCACCGCCGATTGCCAGTCATGCGAGCGCGGCAGCGATACCCCGACCGCAACCCGCAAGATTCGATAATTCTGAACAACATCGCAAGTTGATGCGACGCGCCCTGGTATATTGAGGGTATAAATACATTGGGAAGGCGTGTAGACAAACTCCGATACAGCACACGAGGCAACTTGTGGTACAGACAGGTAATGAGCACCAGTTGCACAGCAGGGATAGCGTATATAAAAGAGCATGCGTCACGCAATTGCACCAATACCAAATATTCACGAAAGGAACAGCTGGATCGTGGCATTCAACAAGACATCAAGATACACGCGTGAGATGAAGCGATCATGTGGAGCAGTTCGACTAGCATGGTGCTATTCATTCTAAGATCATGACTCTATTACAAAAACGATATAGCACTTGGTTGTGCATAATACATAACAACAGACAACTTCTGCACTGCAGAGCGTCTCATCTCAGAATCTCCCCCAGTCTAAAACTACAACTTCAGCTGGCCCAAGATTTAGGCACGGAAGGCAATTGTCCTCCTGGCGTTGCGCCTCATGCCTGAAGCCTTCTGCTGTTGAGCTCCAGCAGCAGCCTCAGCGTCGGCGGCAGCTCCAGCGTTGGCGGCAGCGCCCATGCCAGCGTCTTTGCCAGCCTGAGCAGCAGGGTCAGCGGCTCCGGCTTCAGCATCAGCGGCAGCTCCAGCGTCGGCAGCAGCACCAGCGCCCATGCCAGCGTCTTTGCCAGCCTGAGCAGCAGCGTCGGCACCCTTGCCCTTACCCTTGCCCTTACCGGCTTGAGCGTCGGCACCCATAGCAGCATCGGCTCCAGCTCCAGCTTGTGCATCAGCGGCAGCTCCAGCGTCGGCAGCAGCACCAGCGCCCATGCCAGCGTCTTTGCCAGCCTGAGCAGCAGCGTCGGCACCCTTGCCCTTACCCTTGCCCTTACCGGCCTGAGCATCGGCACCCATACCAGCGTCGGCTCCGGCTTGTGCATCAGCGGCAGCGCCAGCATCCATACCAGCACCCCTATCGGCTCCATCTTGAGCGTTGGCACCTGCATCTTGATTAGCACCATTTCGGACTCTTCTGGAACTTAGTAGTACGTACCGTTACCCTTGCCATTGTTCTTGCCGTTGTTCTTGCCGTTGTTCTTGCCCTTACCCTTGCCTTTTCCCTTGCCGTTGTTACCGCCAGCGCCAGCTGTAGCATCTAGGCTTGTTAGTATCTAGAATCGTTGCTTGAAGAGACGATACTTACTTCCTGCTTGAGCAGCTCCACCGGCAGCAGCGTCTTGCATACCCTTGGCCAACTCCGCTTGCTGGTTAGCAGCATCTTGGGCAGCCTGGTCAGCACCAATGTTGCAGCTGTTCTGCTGGTCGGCGGCAGCTTGGTCGGCAGCGGCTTGGTCGTTTGCAGCACCCTTCTGCTTTTCCTGTTGAGCGGCCTCTTGTTCAGCAGCGGCTTGATCGGCGGCAGCTTGGTCGGCAGCGGCTCCCTTGTCGTTTGCAGCACCCTTCTGCTTCTCCATTTGAGCGGCTTCCTGTTCAGCAGCAGCTTGATCGGCGGCAGCTTGGTCGTTGGCAGCACCCTTCTGCTTCTCCATTTGAGCGGCCTCTTGGTCAGCGGCGGCTTGTTCAGCGGCGGCTTGTTCAGCAGCGGCTTTTTGGTCAGCAGCAGCCTTGTGATCAGCAGCAGCTTGGTCTGCGGCAGCACCCTTCTGCTTCTCCATCTGGGCGGCTTCCTGTTCAGCAGCAGCTTGATCGGCAGCAGCTTGATCGGCGGCAGCTTGGTCGTTGGCAGCACCCTTCTGCTTCTCCATTTGAGCGGCCTCTTGTTCAGCGGCGGCTTGTTCAGCGGCGGCTTGTTCAGCAGCGGCTTTCTGGTCAGCAGCAGCTTGATGATCGGCTCCCATAGTGGCATTGTTTGCTTGTCCTGCTGCGGCCTGCTCCATCTGAGCAGCCTCCTTCTCGGCCGCTGCCTTTTGGTCGGCTGCAGCTTGGTCGGCTGCAGCTTGGTCGGCTGCAGCCTTTTGGTCGGCCGCTGCCTTGTGATCAGCCGCCGCCTGCTCCTCTGCTGCCTTTTGCTCTGCTGCAGCTTTGTGATCGGCTGCAGCTTGGTCGGCCGCTGCCTTTTGGTCATCGCCAGCAGCAGCATCTTGTTGTGCCTGATCAGCTTCAGCAGCAGCCTGGTCGGCAGCCTTGTCCTGCTTCATGCCTCCAGCAGCAGCCTCGCCCTGCTGTGCCTGAGCATCCTCCGCTGCTTGTTTATCTTGGGCTTTGTTGAGTTAGTGAGATGTTTTCGAATAAGAAGAGAGAGATTCTTACCTGCAGCGGCTTCCTGGGCGGCTTGATCTTTGGCGTTGTTCTTGCCATTACCCTTGCCGTTTCCCTGGGCTTGCTCCTCTTCCGCAGCAGCGGCAGCATCCTGCGCTGCCTGGTCTTTAGCGTTGCCATCAGCAGCAGCAGCAGCATCTTCTGCATTAGCATTATCCTTAGCCATACTACCCCGTGCGGCCAATAGCACACCACGGAGCTTTAGGGCCTTTTCGCCAAACTTGTGCACAACCTCTTCTTCGCGACGGCCAAAGTTCACATTGGCAATGGCCGCATCCTGGGCGCGAGCAGCGATTGCTGGTCCATTGCCTACGAAAGGCGCCGGGGCCGCTGCCACAAAGGAAGCGGAAAGAATTGTGAGAAGGGGAACAGAGGTCTTCATAATGACGGTATTCGGTTAAAGTTGAAGGATTGAAACGAGATGTGTCGAAATGTAACTTGAGCACAGCTCTTGAGAATCGAAGTGAAATAGAGAAAAAAACAAGTGCTCAGCACCAAGGAATGATCTGAATGATGGAAGGTGAGCGTGATGTTGTAAGCTCCTAAGGGGATCAGGTTATATACAAACTTGGCTTTATGCACCATGTCGGCCTCCCTGAACAGAGAAGTGCTGAATATAGAACAAGCCGCGTTTGCTGAGATGGATGTTCATGGTCCTCCGAGCACATCACACATGGGCCGTTGGAGGATGCCTGGAGAGGGCCAGGCCTCAAAGAGGTCTGGTCGATCAGGCCCATAATTCTCTCACAGGAACAAGAGCTAAGCTTCCAGTTACAAGCCTAGATCATGTCTGCTAAAGGATCGCGACCGCGTCTTGGCTGTAAACGGTCGAATGAAAACGCATGAATAAGAGAATGGAATTGCGGATGAGAAGCGAGAAGCACGCCTGACGCCGGGGAGGCGGTCGTCATGCAGCGATGCGGCCTAGAAATCGAACGTGTACAGTTTGAGAGCTTGTTGCAGACCGAGCCGGGGGGGTATATGCGGAGAAAATATTGTCCTAAACGCATAAGTTTGGAGTTTGATGTATGACTGAGGTTTGGCGCCGTACGTGGGCCTGAATCTCAGCTGGTTTCAGGCCCACCGAGATGTGCCCGCTGCAAGTACATACCAAGAAGCCTCACAGGTCTTGACGAGAAATGCTTTTTGAACGAGATGGTATTGAAGGGGAATGATCGGATACAGGCCATGCGCCTTCTAATTTCATCTACTAGTGTCCAGTACATTGCCATTCTTTCGCCCTGCACTGGTGAAGGGGTACACAAGAGACTAACGAGTTTCGCCTTTGTCGAGTCAGGGGCTTGCGATGCATATACACAGTAGGTGATATGTCAAACAACTGCAAAAGTTGCGCTCACAGTCTCTCGAGTAGTATGACAACAGCAGGATTCCCGCCCTGTAGCTGATCAGTTTTGTGGGTTCCATGGACCGCGTGGGCCCATTGTAGTTCACCAACGCGGCGGAGCGTCTCAGCCTTTGATGTTAACACGCCATGAGCCATACAGGAGCCGGGGGATCAACGTCTCGTTTCTGAACGTGTCGGTTACATGGTTAGAGGCATACGCTGTAAATCAACCGCCACCGTGCTGATAGTCGGGTCGATTGCACGTGTTTTGACAGGTGTTGAATGTGGAGAGTGGAGCGAAGGAATTACAAAGTGACGGGTGACGGGGTGACGGGAGCGCTGGCCAATGGCGTGCGCCCCGTTACAATCCCGCACCTAGCCTCTAGCCTCGGCTGCAACTTTTGGACGTCGTCATTTTCGAAGTCTGGTCAAGGACGGCGCTGTTTTTTTGGTGCCTCCGTCTCGTCGCCACCCGGACGGTTGAGTGCTGACCAGTGGAGTGTAGCCAGTCACGCGTATACATACACAAGCTTTTGAGATCCCGTCCCTCTTCTCACCTGGATTCTCCACATCCATCAACGTTAAATGCCTGTCCGACACGCCGCAATGGCTACACGGTCCATCCCCGCGTCCATAACACGACGGCTGCTCACGACGGCGCAATCCACACGCATAGTAACACGACCAATTGCATGCGCGTCACCGCGTATACGAAGTGTGTCAGGACCCTGCCGCCCGGCACTCCGAGTTGCCGGCCAAAGAAGACCGTTTTGCACAACGCCACGCACACAATTGGCTGCGGTCGACGACACATTCGACCCCAAATCGATAGAGCGCGAATCTGATGAGGTCGATGTGCTCATCGTGGGTGGGGGCCCGGCTGGCCTGTCGGCGGCTATAAAGCTGAAGCAGCTTGCGACAGCGGCAGGCAATGAGGACTTCAGAGTGTTGGTGCTGGAAAAGGCTGGAGAGCTAGGTGATCATATTGTTTCAGGCAATGTCATTGAGCCTTCCGCTCTTGACGAGTTGCTACCAGACTGGAGATCAGAGGATAACTTGAATCGCTTCGCTGACATTACGCCTGCGAAGGAGGATCACATGTACTTCATGACCAGGGACCGCGCCATACCCCTCCCCAAGCCCCCGCAGATGAACAACCATGGCAACTTCATCATAAGCTTGAACCAGATGGTCAAGTGGCTCGGCGAGCGAGCGGAAGAGGTCGGCGTAGAAGTTTACCCTGGGTTTGCTGCGTCCGAAGTGCTTTATAACCACGAAGGCGTTGTACGTGGCGTAGCCACCAATGATCTCGGTATATCGCGAGAGGGGAAACCCAAGGACTCCTTTGAACGAGGAATGGAATTCCATGCCCGTGTCACATTGCTTGGTGAAGGCTGCCACGGTAGCTTGTCAAAGCAGATTATCAAAAAGTACGATCTGAGGCGGGACAGCCAGCATCAAACCTACGGCCTTGGAATCAAAGAGGTCTGGGAAGTGCAGCCCGAGAAGTTCAAGTCTGGTCGTGTCGTACATTCTCTGGGTTACCCACTTCCCAAGGATACCTATGGAGGAGGTTGGATGTACCATTTTGGCGACAACTTGGTCAGCATTGGCCTAGTGGTCGGGCTTGACTACCCCAATCCGTGGCTGGCGCCTTATGGTGAGTTCCAAAAGATGAAACACCACCCGTTATACAAGGATGTGTTGGAGGGTGGCAAGTGCATCTCCTACGGCGCAAGGACTCTGGTCGAGGGCGGTTTCCAGTCGATCCCCAAGCTTGCTTTCCCCGGTGGTGCCCTCCTTGGAGATGCAGCAGGCTTGGTCAACCTACCGAAAATCAAAGGCACACATAATGCGATGAGATCAGGTATGCTGGCCGCCGAGGCGACGTGGGACGCTCTCCAAGCCAACACAGGCGGCGGGACTATATTCTTGTACGACTATGAAGACAAGATGCGCAAATCACCAATCTGGTCAGAGTTGAAAACTGTGCGAAACATGCGGCCGTCTTTCCATACCCCTCTTGGCGTGTACGGAGGCATAGCGTACTCAGGATTGGAGGCATACGTCCTCCGAGGCAAAGCGCCTTGGACACTGAAACATGGAAAGCCTGATCATGCAGCGACAAAGTCTGCGGATGAGTACCAGAAGATCGAATACCCCAAACCGGACGGCAAGATCAGCTTCGACATACTGACCAGTGTCAGCCGTAGCGGCACAAACCATGAGGAGGACCAGCCCTGCCATCTCCAGGTAAAGGATCTTGATGAGCATGCCAAGAGGGAGTGGCCCAAATACAAGGGCGTCGAAAACCGCTTCTGTCCTGCAGGTGTGTATGAGTATGTCGAGGATGCCAGCAAGGAGTTGGGCGTCCGGTTCCAAATCAACGCTCAGAAGTAAGTCTCCAAAAAAGCTAGTCAAGATTGAGTGCATTCCGATTGACTGGTGTTAGCTGCGTTCACTGCAAGACTTGCGATATCAAAGTACCAGATCAGGATATTAACTGGCAAACACCCCAGGGCGGCGAAGGACCAAAGTATGTCCTGACTTAAGCACAGTCATCTGGTGAGCTCCATACCTATTCAGCTTAGGCAGCTCGATGCGTAAAGTAAGACATCACCCGACATGTATATTAGGAGAGACAACATGTGTATGTATAAGTGGCCAGCCCAATTATTGTTGCTGCCCAAGCGAGGATTGCCGAGTGCAACAGAGGCACATGAATGACATATTCTTGATTGCCAAGCATTTGGTATTGGTGAAAAATGTGGTCGGGGTACGCGTTCAGTATGGCCTCTCAGCGTATGATAGCACATGCATTTGCGTGAGGTTGCGTCCAAGTGGTAGCCTCGGCAGGCATCCATGGGCCTCAGAGAGAGCGGGATACACGTGATGTCCGTGCTCTAGCTTAGCCAAGTAAGGCGGCGTTGGGCGAAGTTCGTATCCGCGCCCTTCGTCACTCTCCACCCAACAACCACGCCGGGGCCTGTCACATTAACAGCAGCTCGGCCATCATCTCTGCTTGCACCCCGCTGCCGCGATACCGGGCATACTAATTTCTCTCCTCAGACCCGAGTGCGCGACATCTGCGCTCAGCCGGCTCCCTCCAGGCCCTTCACCACTCAGGTCTTTCTACCACTGCCCTGCATCCAGCCTTCGCCACCCCATCAATCTCCAAGGTACGACTAGCTACCTGCATTGCATTCTCTGGCCATTCCTCGCGCGTCTATCCCGGTCCTTGTAGTTGCGCGCATAGCTGGACGCTGGTTTCCTGGTGTCGCGTCTCTGAAACGGAGCCTCCCATGTCTAGCAGACACGATGCGCACTCCTTCGCTGGCTATCCGCTTACTCATGGACATGTGCTCACCATTTTATCCAGACTAGGTTATCCTTAGGCCAGAGTTCCACCATAACCCCCATCGCCATGACTGAGGTATCGTCCACGCGCCTATACCTAGGCAACCTTCCCCGTAATGCCACTAAGGCAGACGTCGAAGGCCACTTCCAGACGCATGGCACCGGCGAGATTACCGAGATCAAGTTGATGAACGGTTTCGGTTTCATCGAGTACAAGGACGCCATGGACGCTCGTGACGTCGTTCCTGGTAAGCTTGGTCCACTACCCAATAGACCGACGAAGTGCTAATTCCTGTGTAGCTTTCCGTATGTAGTTTGTCGCGTTCAATTCCCCCAGACACGTCCTCCTAACTTTTTATAAGATGGTTCCGATTTCATGGGCGAGCGCCTCATTGTCCAATTCGCTCGCGGCTCGCGCGCCCGCAACGAGAACTTTACTCCCCACGAGCGCGTCCCACCACGTCCTAGACGTACGCCATACCGGATGAGAATAGCAAATCTTCCGGTGGAGACCAGCTGGCAGGTCAGACTCCCCGATCATTGGATTTCCCCAGTTTCCTGTTAGGGTCAGCGTACCGTTCCCGGACCAGTAATGGCTTTATTCTCGCGTGCTTCCCGTTATACATTCTGGATTTGGACCTCGCTTAACTTCGAATGTATAGGACCTGAAAGATTTTGCCCGTCAATCTGGATTGGACGTCGTCTACTCTGAAGTTGGCCGTGAACGCGATGGCACTGGGTGAGTGCGCTACAGTGAAGGTCTCCTAACGGCATGCTGACGCTATTAAGATTTGTCGAATATGAGACGGCCGCCGATCTGAAGACTGCAGTGGAGAAACTGGACCGCCGTGAGTTCAAGGGGCAGGAGGTTACCTGCATCCAAGACGTCTCTGATCCTCCCCCACCTCCACCTTTTAAGCCTAGGGCTCCTTACGGAGGCCCTGGTGGTCCCGATGACCGGGGCCGAGACAGATATCGATCGCGCTCCCCTATGGGACGCCGCGGCTACCCACCTGCGCCGTACGACGACTACTATGACCGTCGCGGCCCCCCTCGTGGCTACAGCCCTCGACGCGACGACTACCGCCGGCGAACACCGCCCCGCGAGTTCTATGACAGGCGTGACGTCGGTTATGGACGTTCGCCGCCTCGTGGCCGCATGCCTGATGAGTATGGCCCACCGCGCGCGCGTTACCCTGACGATCCTTATGATGCTAGGGCCGGACCTCCACCTCGTCGCTACGACGACCCTTACATGAACGGCCACGGGCGCCCTTACGACGGAGGACGACCACCCTCCCCGCGTGGTGCTCGTCCCCGCAGCCCGGGAGGACGTCCACCCTACGATGCCCCACCGGCTGACTACCCACCCCGTGGCCGCTACTAGAATGGAAGAGCATGACTGGCAACGTATGTCGAACACCTCTGGCTCTGCCCTGGTGTCGTATTCTCGCGCATCTACTGACGTCCATGCAGTAGGCCTGTGTGGTGCCTAAAGTATCATTTCTTTTTTCTAAATTGACGCTCCGAGGCTTCCCACTGTGGACATGGAGGATTATGCGAAAATGGAGCCTAAGGATATCCGGAGGTATGACTGCGCGACATGAGGACAATGAGACTGATTATTACCTTTCCTACTCCGGGGCCTTGGATTCTTGATGTATCTTTACTATTCTGGCGCGGCATCATCCTGATGCGCTATCTGGCACGGGAGGTTTAGTTCCTTTTGAGATGGTCTCCCTATGACTGTCATAGCTGCATGGAGGATGTCCTAGTTTCTGTATCATTGAAACAAACTTTTCTTGCACATATGGGTGTCCTTCTGATCTCGTTCCAAACGAATAATGTGGCTTTTCAACATGTAAAGTATGCGTGACCTTGCCGGTACAGAGAAAAGATTTTTTCGGTTTTGATATGCTGTTTGCATTTGGTTCATCTCCTTTTGCCACTGAGACAAATCAGGACGAGGCTACTTTCTCGGTTTCTTCTGAATTTCCAACATCTGTATGGTCTTGAGTTATTGGACCTTGAACGAAAGAACAAATTTCTGAATGGATGGGTATGGAGTCCCAACCCCCCCTTTTTTTACATTACATACTCGTCTATCTACAATTCCATCTCCTCCGTCTCACCATGTTCCACACCCATCTTCCCCCCACAATCCCCACATATGCCGAGTTTCGTATCTGACTTCAGCTCCACCGGCGACTTTGCCTGATATTCTCGCCCACAGCACGTACACTGTACATACTTCTCCCCATTATTACCTTCACGAGCAGACCCACGCGGCGTCGTTGTGCTGCCATTACTTCCCTCTGACTCCCTTCCCTGCACCCTTTGCTGTTCCCTCTCCGCCGCAGCACTATGCTCACACGGATGCCACCCCGCATGCCTCCTCTGTCCCCTCTCCGCCTCACTCTTCGGCCGCAACGCCAATTCCATCTGTCTCAACCCCGCTCCTGCCCTCGCCTCCTCCCTTCCTTTCTTCTTCTCTACCCGTCCTTCCATCGTCGAAGTCGTCACGTCACTCTTCGCCTCCCGCCTTCGCTCGCTCCTCCGCACTGGATTCCAAGATGAAAGACTGGCCGGCCGTGGATGCGGTGGTAGTCGGTCGTCGCTGTGCACAGGGATGTAGCCAGGCATGGGGTCTGGGCGTGTGAGTTCGCCGTTGGGGAGGAAACGGGGTTCCGATGTGTAGGCTAGGCGGGCGGCTAGGCTGGCGAAGAATGGGGGTGGGGGTGGGGGTGTGAGGTTATAGTGGGGAGGTGAAGGGAGTTGGGGTTGTGTGGGTTGAGGTCTAGGTGCTGGTGGGCATTTTGGTGGTTTGGAGATGGGTTGGGGGGTGCGGAAGGGCATCTTTTTTTTGCAGTTGTGGATTTGGATGTTTGTTTGGCGAGTTGTTTGGAATGCAGTGTGGTTTGTTGGTCTGGTGGTTGGGTGGTGATGGTGAGGGTGGTGTTTTGTTGTTTGGGGAATGGAGACTTGTGGTTTGTCAGGGATAGTGAGAGTTAGAAGGGGAAAGTGAGTAGTTATAGCTAGATCAATATGAGTTCGTGCGAATAAGGGTGACATTTTGTGAGGCTAGGAGGCTTTTGTAACCAGAGTTGGAGGATTTTGTTGCGGTCCAATGGGCGTGTGGCCATTGATGTGTCATTGCTGTTATAGTGGCTCTGAGTGTTGGTCATCTCTCGGGTTCGCGACGAACCTCCTGAGATTGGTGTTGTTATTTTAATTTCTAATTCTAGTCATGGAGACCATGGTTTCTCATGTTTGATAGTTTATAGATTGATGAGTGATTGTCTGCTTTTCAGTAGGAAATCCAATAACTGAGTGCAAAACCATGGAACATAGGCATCAAGAAATCCATCAATTTATTGATAACTAGACAGTTGACTTCGCATGTGAGAAAACCAGATAGCTGCTCTAATTTTCACTCGTTTCCATAGGTAGAGATCGGTTTTCCGAAGACCATGGGATTCAGACCATGTAGGTCTTGTCTCATAATCAAAAGATGACAAACTCAAACAAAAGCAACATCGCAGCTCAAGCATGCCCTAGAAAATATCAAACAGATTGACGGTGGTAGAAGAATGCACAAAGTAATAGATGACAATATTGTGTTTTGCTAAAGCTAGAACTGATCTATACAACAACCATCTTGCCATGTATTCAATAGATCACGTTACATCACCCAAAGTTTTAAATTATGTAATCCAGGCCACGCTGCTCAGTGACAGGAGTGACATACCCAAATCCAAACCCTATTGTTGCATATTCTAGAAATCAAATCGATTCATATTGTTTCATAAGTACGCCTGTTTTTGCCTTTTGTTATTCTTGTAACTCCTACAACGCGTGTATCAGTCCAAGCGAAAATCGCAAATATTTTTTGTTGTGAATAGTGGCCCTTAGTATTGTTGGGCAAGCGGTGGCGACATCCTATCGGACTATGGTCCACTCGTCATCAGAAGTATAGTCAGTACCGGTGGCGGCCAGAATATCAACAACAGGTGTAGGAACCAACTCCGGACTAGACATTAGCTCGTCGGAAGTAGGAGGAGTATGTAAATCGGACGGGGATATCACCGTGTAATCCTCGTCATCGGAAGACAGGGTATCGACACCTTCCATTACGTCCGGTTGTGGAATCTTGGGTCGATGGACAAGAGTGGTGGTAACGGAGTCCATCATGTTCCTCGTATCCTCTCTTTCGTTTGTTCCGCTTGCAAGAGCGGGGACAACAAGGGTCGTGTTCTCATTCCCTGACTCATCCGAAATGATGATATCTTCCTCGCAAATTGTCTCTGATAACATGTCTTTTGAGGCAGTTGGGATGGGTCGGGTGCAGGATTGGACGCAAAGAGTGTCGAGACACAACCGTATGATTTGGAATGCGCCTTTTGAAGTCAGTACAGCTTCAACAGCTATATTAGAAATGTCTCAGACTTACAATCGTCTTCAAAATTGCGCTCCATATTTGTGGAACAAAGGTCTTGACAAAACTCTGGAATATCGGTCGCCAGTTTAATAAAGTCCGGATCCTCCCCTAGATTGTAATACATGAACCTCGAGATAATGTAGTTGAGGAGCGTACCAACAAGGTCGTGCTGTCGGCGCGCTAGGTTGCTGGAGTAGTGCTGGTATACGAAACGAATAGTCTCGAGCAGATCTTGTGGCGGGAAGGGTACGCAGCATGCGAATTCGATTTGGCAGGAGAAGTTGCCATGGGCGAGAAGCTGCAGTTCGGGAATATCGAAGTCTTCGGCCATCTTGTAAACTTGGACGTGTGGAAGCAACAAGGGATGTCCCCCATCCTCAGTGGGCGGGAGGTAGCTACCCGTGTAGCAGTAGCGGAGTAGCGAGATAAGCCCAGTTGCGGATGGAACCTCGATGCTGGCCTGAAGACAACCATTCAGGCCGTACTCGAATGCGTGGTACAGCAATGGGCAGCTGTCTAGGAATATGAATGGGCAGATACGGCACGAAATCAGACGAACCTCTCCCCATGGAAGTACAGCTTTGAGGGTTGCGTTGCCCTGGTCGGACATGTCCAAGAATGAGAGGTCGTCCATGTTGGTGCGGCAGGCCAGAGGCCGTCAAGTGTTTCGCGGTAAACTTCCAGTATTGTAGTGTGTTGTGGATATCACGTCGAGTCAGCGAGGATGTTGAGCAGGTTGTAGCAGTGAGAACGGCCGCCTAGTTTGTGAAGGTGGGCAAAGTATGGTATGTGATGCTTCGAGAGGGTCCACAAGGAAGTCAACAATCTGGGAGCCTCCGCTATAGTCTGACAGGCATAGCCTCGTGGCTGGCAGTGACGGGCAAGAAACAGAATCAGGCAGCCATTTGCATACACAGGGAGCCACGCACGTGTCCCACGGAAGCCTGCCGCCTGTCCAGGGTTGATTGTAGTTGGAGTATGGGCGACAATGATTCAATAATGATACAAAGAACGCTCCTCGATAAAAGGTACTACATATGAGTAAGATCCAAGTGCCGTCACAGTGGAGGGGCATTTAAGCCTCGAGCAGCGC
The DNA here is from genome assembly GCA_026262445.1 of Bipolaris bicolor. Taxonomy (NCBI): domain Eukaryota; kingdom Fungi; phylum Ascomycota; class Dothideomycetes; order Pleosporales; family Pleosporaceae; genus Bipolaris; species Bipolaris bicolor. Next base: position 302,653 of record JAODYD010000008.1, on the reverse strand, counting down.
CCTTTGGAGGGTGGTGGTACTGCATGCCGAACATGTGCCTATTGGCTCTAGGAGGGCAGTGCCAAGAGAGCCGGTCAACCAGTCGTGGAGCGATGATACAAGTGCGCATCCAAGGCTGAGGCTTCTGTCAGCTGCATCTGGCGTAGAGAACCAGTGGTGGGTGTTGAGGGGTGGATGGATGATCCTGGCCTCTTCGACCGGGATGCAGCCGGGGAAGCGCACCAGCCACGACCCGCCTGTCTCCACAACTGTGGCGTTGCCCGGCACCTATCCGCAGCCCCTCGGCCAGATTTCCCCATCATTATACATACTTACGTACGTACAGGCAGACAAACATACTCGTGAGTGTCACTAGGTGTCGTGGACGTGCAACCCTCCTCGTACCCATTAATCCTGCTTTTGGAACATCCTATTCTTCCGCACTCAGCACGCCGGTTGCTCGTTTGCAGTCGCGTGTGCAAGCTTCCGTCTCGTGCCGGCATGGGCCTTTTCTCCATTCTGCCTGAGAGCTTCGCGGTGGTGGAGACGTGGATTACGCGCATATTCGTGAGTACTGTCGAGTGCCTGTAACCGCGATCCGGATTTCTCACTAGCCCTAGCTTTTCCTCGGCCTTATAGCCATTGCCCCGTGGGCCGTGCTGCTCGTCTACGACATACTCTTATACGTCTTCCGCGCCGGTGCGCACGAGATACCCGTCGTGGGTGGACGCGCCCGGGGAAAGTCTAGGCCCCGTGCTCCCAGTCTTACAGAACGGCCAAGCGGTCGCCGTCGCAAGTTTAGTCTCCGTGGCTTCGAGAAACCGGTGTTGAATACAGGGGGTACAAATGCCGACTCGCACGACGCTCGATCCCGTCGCATAACAGAGGAGACAACGGAGGATTCGTCGTCATAGGTTACTTGGAGCCGGGCCTACAATTGAAATTCACGATTTAAGCTACGTTGGCGAGACGGTGTGTAAGAGTTGGATCTGAGAGGGCATGTGCTGTACCAGTACCTTGACACTGTCTCAAGAGATTCACCATTTGTCGAGGAAAACATGGAGAGAAATCCCGCATACTGAAACTATGTCGTGGGATGGAAATCAGCGCATGGGATTCCTCGTATCTGGAAACTCCAAAATGAGGCCTTGCATATATATATATAGCGACTCATGGATTTGCGGATCCGGCAAAAGACCGATTCAGGCAGTTGTGCCATGTCAAACCTGAATCGCTCGAGATGACAGCAGGGGTGGGCCGCTTAAGGTCAAGAGGCCGTCGATGTTGTTGGAGAGCAACTATTAACAAGCGCCATGTGGAATGGGAGTCGTGTCTTCGAGCATAATCATGCGCTCTTGTGCCGTTGTGTCTCGCTTGTGCCCAAAGTGTCTGGGGCATATATTACCAAGAGTTTCAGATAACAATATGCGCCAATCACGTCTGGCCATTCACGAGGGCCGGCGCATGTATCAGAACAGGCTATGGAGATCATAGAGTAGGTATGTGATGAGCTAAGCCTGGTTTAGCGTGTTCCGGGGCCGTGCCTGCTCTCAATGAACCTTCACTTCACCTTCCCACCTCTTCACTGTCACAACAACAACAACAATTGTCCCTCGCAGTCTCTTTCGATCCTCCAGATCTCATCAAATCCACACATCTTACGTCTTTCATAAATCTCAATTAGCATAAACTACCTCACAATGGCTGTTACCACTACTACCACTACCAAGACGGCGACACCAAAGACGGCAAGCGCCGCCGGCGTCAAGAAGACTGCTCCCAAGGGTGGTCGCGCGGGAAAGAAGAACAACGCCAGAAACGCCATGGCTAAGATGCAAGCATACTGTAAGTATTCCACCATTTGACGCGCTTTATCGCGTTATTCAGACGCGACTGTCGCTTTATCGCCACGCAAGACGGGTGTTGTTAGGGGTTAAGGTTTGCTGACCAACAACACACAGTCAAGGCTCACCGCGACGAGTACAAGGACTTGTCTTTCAAGGAGCAACAGCAAGAGCTCGGCAAGAAGGTGTGTTCTATCCAATACATTTCAGTTATTTCCTGGCTGCGATATGTATTGCACCATGACGTTGTCTAACCCTTGCTGACATTGGGCAGTGGAAAGCTTCTCCTGAAAACCCCAAGAACAGCGCTTGAACGGACGGCGAATTGCTTTCTTTGAAATGAAGGGGTGGTTTTCTTTTTTTCTCGTGTCTGTTTCCTTTTATTCGGGTCATGTTTCGACAGTGTGTTTTTGCAAATTTACCAACGAAAGTCAAACTCTGGGCTGCTAGAGCGTAGTGAGATACTGCGACTGGGGTTATAGTAACCATGTGCTTCAACAGTAATATGGGCTAATTTATTCAAACTGATTGCTGCTCTGTGTGAACGTGTATTACTAGGCTAATTCCGGTGGATGTGTTGCAATTGCCGGTTAGTGGCGTAGCAGATGCACGCATGAAAATCTGGAGACAAAGATTTATTATTAACAACTAAGCATTTGAGCTAATATATAAAAACTATGTCTATACAGACGTGAGAAGCCAATGGTACACCGTCTGCAGGACCCTGGTTGCACGGTCGGGGGGGAGGGGGGGGGGGCTTGTTCACAAGGTCTTGGCAAGGCTACCTATTTTTCTTCTTGCTCCCATCATCTCTGTTACACCAAAATTCCTTTGGAAAATCCGTGTTTATCTCAAGACCTATCAAAGTATTCACACCAACCTCTCTACCAACACATCTTCAAACATAACACATACCATGTACGGACAGGACTCTAATACAGCACCACCCTTGCATAGCACCACGATAGTCACATGCACCCCCAAAGACCCCATGATACAAATCAATCGTCTCCATACCACCACCACCACCACCACCACGACACCTTCCTCTTTCCTTCCCCTACACTGACTCCCTACCTAACTCTCCATCAACTCACTATACCATCCCAACGCCCCTTAAATCCACCAATATTAAAAAGAACACATATTCTACACAGCCAACAACCGGAATAATACCTATGAAATCTTGCCAAAGACCAAGTTTCTCTAAAAAAAAAAAGTTACATCAAACTCACTTCCCGTCTACCTAATAAACCTCTCCATTCACAACTAAAGTTTGGTCTCTAGCCTTTTACATTCCCATACGTACGCTTTTTCTTTTCATGGAAACCATGGATAGTGATATGTGTACATTGTACTCTAAAATGGTTGGCGGGAGATAGATATGCTGGGGGTATTATGAGATTCCTCAAGTATGGCTGGTGCGGCTTAGTAGTGGGGAAGTGGGGGAAGTGGTGTGTGTGTGTGGGGAAATCGAGCGAGTTACGCGATTCTTGGATAAATGGGGGTGGGTGTGGGTGTTTTGATGATGGATGTAGAGGTGCATCTGTTTTTGAGTGTGATGTGAATATTTTGGTTGTTGGTAGGGCGAGTTTTGAAGTTTATACGGAAAAGGATTTGTGTGTTTGGTTTTTGGTGAATTATGAGATATCGGCCTGACGCTGGTTGGCATTTACTAGTGACACGTTGGTGATGGAACGATTGCCATATCTGAAGACTTGCTGAATAAGTCTACTCTTACAACTAGATGACAATACTAAAGAGGCTTGAAGTGGGATAAGAGGTTATTGTCAGATTCTTCGATAACTACCAAATATCCCAATATTGTATATTAGCTATCCAGATCCTCAGAACAATTCCATGTACTCCGTAAGAAGTTTTGGAATACGCCTAATCAACTTCCGGAACAGGTAGCCCATTCACAATCATCATACCCTCCCGGCCCAGCGACTTCATCGCCTTAACCGCCTCATCATGCCTCAGCTGCTTCGTCTCCTCATCCGTCACAAGAACAAAGTCGTATGTAAGTAGCTTGGTTCCCTCAGATACATCATACTGCTTCGCCTGCTGGGGTGTCACGGTGTCCAAGCCGGCAATGAGCGAATCCTTGACACCAAAGACGGCGTCGGAGGTTTCGTATGCGGAACCGCGGATATACAAGGCACTAAGATTGTCAGTTGCACGTCTTTTATATGATACATAGCCTTCGAAGGGTGATATCAGGGGAACAAAGGGACGAACATACGTAACCAAATGATCAAAGCCCTCCTTCTCAAACATGAAATGCATATGACTCGGTCTCCAACAATGCCTTCCCAACTTCTCCAGCAACTTGCCTACAGGCCCATCATTCGGAATCGGATACGGCACGGGTACAATTCCTTTGAACCAAAACACTCCCTCGTCGTCACTCGTAATCACCGCACGGCCATCGGCCTTGTCGCCGCGGTCCTCATATTGCACGTCGTACTTGCCGTTGGAATCCGTTTCCCAGACGTCGATTTTGACGCCGGAGATCGGGGCCCCGGATGTGGTTTTTACGGTGCAGAGAACAAGTAGAGGTATGCCAGAGGGGTCGGCCGAGATTTTGGCGCCTGGTGCGGAGGAAGGGGCGTCGTGCGTGTGGAAGGGACCAAGGACCGTGCCTTCGGTTGAGGAAGGGGGTTTCGGGTGATCGATCGAGTCGACGAGGAGAGAGAGACCGACAATGTCAGAGAGGAGAATGAATTCCTTTTGTTTTTTTGTTGTTAGCTTGGGGTTTTTTCGTAGAAGAGGCAATAAATAGGGAATTCATACTTGTCGCACGTCTGTACATATCTGGCCTACTTGTGTCAGGAATTGGATTCCTGCCATCCATTCATCGAAACTGAGGCGTGTCTCGCGTGCAAAGTCGTGCAAATGCGTTACCAGACGCTCCATGACGTATTTGAGCCGTGGATCGCTGCATTGCGAGTTTATGCGGTGCACATTTTCTGTAATGTTTTCTATGGTGAGATTCTTGAGGACGGGTACCGTCGATTCGTCTGCGCTCTTGGAAGGCGACATTATTGGACGCAGGGAAAGATGAATGTATGAGGTGGGCTGGCGGTGTTTCGCGCGTAGGCGGCTAGATTGCGCAACGAGGGCGGTTATGGATTTGAAAAGAAAAAAAGAGGTCACAGAATCGGGTTTGACAGGTTAAAATAAAATGTAAAAAATCATGGTCTGGTTGATGTGAATATAGTTTGAGCAAGACCGGTGAATTGTCAGGCATGACATGAAACAGTAGCATCCGACCTGGTCCGCCAAAGGCTAAAAGGTGGGGGAATGTTTGCCAGTCCCATATTTATTGGTGCTCCGCTGGTAATTGTACGAAGCTCATAGGCCCAATGACCACAGATGAAGAGGGACCAGGCGGTCCCGGGAAAACATTCACGAGGTGGGGATGATGATGCCGGAGGGGCTCTCGGTACCTGAATGCGGGGCACTGGCAGCGCTGGCTTACCAAGAGCTTACGAGCTTTCGGTCGACCGAGAAAGTCGGAGATAAGATCGCCCAACACCAGCAGTATTATTATTATATTTGTACTTCACTTGGGTATAATATTGTAGTAGAAGTCGCTTGTTTTGGTGGGCTAGCCCACTTGACATGAGTTATCTAGTTTCATCGATCGACTGAGAGACAAGCTGCCGTGGAGCGCCAATGCGTCTTGTGGGGTGGTTCTTTCCTGCATAGTAAGTGGGCTGCAACTTATTATTTTCATGGTAACGGAGCCTAAATTCCAATCATGAAAGCCAGGAGAAAGAACAATGGAAATGTCATTTAATTAAACATGTTAAAATGTTTATTCGAGAAAAAAAGGTGAATCATATGATATGAGAGAAGTGAAGCTCATACTTCACGAGATATACGCCCCTTACGTCCCCCCACGCAAATGCCAATGTGCCAAATGGGAAACGCCCATGGAGACAAAAGAAAAAAAGAAAAGCAAACTGCACCTAAGCAGTTGACTCCCTACAGGAAAGAGAATGGGGAACATGACGAGAAAGAGAAAGAAGCGAAGTAGACATATCCATGTCCATTTTACACCATAAAACATATGAAAGAAACCCCTTAGCTCGTTACTCTCCTAACCCAAAGCGCACTTCCAGCGGCATTTGGATCATCCTGCTCCCTCTTCTTCCACGCGCGATGCAACTTGAGTCCGACGTCATGCTCCTCACGCCTAATATCATCAAGCTCGACCTCAAACGCCTTCTTCTTATGCTCCATCGCCTTCGCCTTCTTGAAATCCGTCAAGAGCGGGTTCGGAGGTGCGGCATTGTTGAGGTCAGTGAGAAGGCGGTACACATTGTTGCGGCGGATGCGGAGATCTTCTTGTTGGGATTCTAGAAGCGCAATGTGGTCAAGGGCGCAGAGAGCAGTAGGTGGGTGCGGTAGCGCTTTAGATGTGTTGGACATGCCGCTTGCAGTGGAGAAGGTGGAGACGTTGGAAGGGGACAGCATTCTTGAGGCGTTGGGTCGCGAGTCTGGGATGCGGTCGGAGTGGGGGACGGGCCGGCGGCGCAGGAGGACTGAGGATGAGGCGGAAAGTGGGGGTGAAGGTGGTGGCGAATGTTGGTCGGACGTTATAGACTGGCTATATGTGGTCCAGGAGAATTGGCTGGCGATGGGTCGCTTGTCTGTCTCTGGTGGGGTTGCTGTCCGGTAAGCAGGGTGGATAGGTAGTTCGGTCTCGATTACAATGGCCGGGGACTGTTTCTGACCGTCGCGGCTTTTGGGCGTGACCGGGCTTGGGTAAGCAAATGCACTAATACCAAGGCCGTGGGTGGTGGGAGATGTGGGAGAAGTGAGACTGCTTCCTGCAGGCGACTTCTTTCCTACTTTTAGGGGCACGACGGGTTTAATGATTTCTTCATGCACCTCGTAGTTGGCGGTTTCGGCTGTGACGGGTCGAGTATCAGCAAGCGTGGGTGCTGAATCGACGGCAACGGTAAGCGTGTTTGATCTGACTTGGTCCGAGCTTGGTGATGTATTTGCTCGTGGTATTTGCAATGACTTTTCTCCGGGTTGGTTTTTGACTGCTGGTGGTGAACGCTTCGAGCCGAAACGGCTAAGACGCTCTCCAAAACTAAGGCTCTTCTTCTCAGGGCCAGCCGCGGACACTGACACTTGGTAGCCCATGGGCTTGAGACCGGCAGAAGGCACGCCTACCGCATAGGTGTGCGGATCAACTGACGCGGCCTTTCCTGCACTGTTAGGCTCGCCCGAGTACTCGTCCCATTTTACTTTGCTGTTTGGTGCAAGCTTGCCTTCCCAGAATTTTTGCTTGGGACCAGACTGCACATCGCCAGTTCGAATGACGGAAGGTGCCCTGCGCAAGACGGGAATTGCCTTGACATCGCGCGGCTCGTCTTGCAGTTTCCGCTGGTTGTCGTCCATTGAGGAAAAGTCGCGGAGGGATATGTCACGGATAGACTGGGGCGGGTCAAAAGACGGGAGGAACTTTTCAGACTCTGGTGAACTTGGCGGGGATAGATCGTCGTAGTTGGACCGTAATGTGGCTGCAGGATTACTGTAATAGTAGTCTTCGATCGAGGCCCGCGAATAGACCGAAGGGATAGTCGGCACTGCCGACAGTCTTTGGACTGGAGGGAGGGTTGGCGGACCAGACGCTGTTGTGATGGTAGGGTTGGGTGAGGGTTTGGAGCTAGGGCAAGGCTGATTAGCACTGGATTAAGACGGAGCGATAGCTGGACGTACAGTGAATCTAGCGGGGGGAGCACATAGTTTTGTTGCTCGGGATTGTGGAGGCCGGCGACATTTGGATTACGGTGGAGTTGATCCTGGTCATAAGTGGTTTCAAGCAGTACGGGGTGACCTATTTGCGCATGCTTTTCTTTCTCGCGGACATGACCCTGTAATCGTTTCCACATTGTGATGATGCCTGCATGAAACATTTATTAGCCTTATGCAACGCTAGTCCGAGTACGCGTCAGAACACAGGGCAGTCATTTGCGTGCCGTTGTAGTATGATAGGTTTACATGATGTAATGTTATATTTAAACTTTGCAGCAAGCGAGTCAAAGTGGTAATAGGTATGAAAGCGACTGGTGCGGACGTCTTGGCAGGGCTGGATCCGGTGGGCGTTGTTCTAGTGAGTGCGGGAGATAGGCGAACGGCATGGCCTGTCGATCATAGTAAAAAAAATGGGGAGAATGGGATGACGACAAACGGGCCTGCAGGGTTGACGCGTCCTGGAAGAGGTGGCCATGGGTACAGAAGCGGCAAATTGGATGGCTGGCTGGCGCAGTGCTTCCGGAATGAGGACCGGAAGTAGACATGATGGTACAAGGCTGGTGGGTGAGGGGGAGATGGGGGGAGAAAGGAAAGAGCAAGCGCAGAGATTGCAGTACATACCAATTGAAGATGTGGCAGGTCAGGATTGGATGAGTGGAAGATTGAGCGTGTTGATATTGAATCTAGGATGAATGGAAAGGAGCAGATGCAAGTGGGTGGCGGTGCCCTACTATTCTTCGTCGGCGCAATCTTGGTAAATGAAGGAGGGCGATCAGGTCGGTGCCGCAATGTAAAAATAGCGGCTCACGGCGCGCAAGACGATGGCAACAGCAGCAGCAGCAGGAGCGTCGTCTTGAAAGCGCCGAGGGACGCGCGCGAATGCTCTATCTCGTCGACAGAGTGAATGGTTCGATGGCAGCGATGCGCTCTCTAACAATAGTCCAGAGGCGGGTTAGGCGGGTTAAGCGGGTGAGGCGGCGGCGACGAATCAGGGCAAGCCAAGAGAGGCCAAATGAATCCACGGCACGCGTTTCAGCGCCGGTGCAAGGCGGTTTCAGCCTCAGGCGCACGGGGCCAGGGCGCGCGTGCTCAGCCAAATAGATATGTATAGCACAGGCAGATACTACACAACGAGCTGACGGGCCAGCGTGGAGACGACGACAGGGCAGAGCGAGAGGAATCCTGATCCTGAACCGCTGGGGGTGACCGAGGGCTTATGAATGCGCCCCAGAGCCTCTACTGTCGCATGTCGACGCTCAGATGTCATCGAGGATGCATCCAAGAGCCCCTCACCCCCCTTTCACGGACAGCTGGCCGCCCGATGTGTGTCTGAAGAGAGAGCAAAGGGGCCAAAAACCAAGTGCAGCATTACGGGCGACAGGCAGCGCTGCTTGCTTTTGCACCGCCAAACAATGGTCGGGGTGAGTTGTCGGGGTTCAAGACAGTATGGCTAGCCGGATATTGCATCATCGCGACCACTAAACTCCCCACCTACCCGCCCGTTGCCGCTAGCCTAGCACGCCTATCGCCTACACCATACCATACCACCCGGGCTTCATTTTTTTCCCCCACCACTTGCTCCCACTGCACTGCTTCCAAACATGGCAGACGGTATGTTCATCCATCAACGCTAGTCGTGACCCGCACGCACACTCACACCATAACCAGCACTCCCCTCGCCCATTCCCCAGCCCGAGGCAACTCACGCGTAAGCAACACATTTCTTCTTCCTCTTCTCCGTCCTCCCTCGCCCGACTGACCCCCTCGTCGCAGCGCCTCGGTCTTCACTCCAATCAACCTTGTCCTCCTCTCGCTCTTCGGTGTCCTGGTCTACCTCCGTCTCAAGCCCTCGACTCCCCAGACTCTTCCGCGGGCTCCGCCCCCAACCGTTTTCCGGACCTTTACTCCGCCCTCGCTGTTTCCCTATAATGGCCTCAACAATATGCCAGTCTACCTAGCTGTCCGCGGACGTGTTTTTGACGTCACCCCCGGCCGCAACTTCTACGGCCCTGGCGGCCCCTACGCCAACTTTGCTGGCAGGGATGCCTCGAGAGGCCTGGCGTGCGGCAGCTTCGACGAGGATATGCTGACCAAGGACTTGGACGGCCCCCTCGACACGTTGGAGGGCTTGGATGATGAGCAGATGGATGCACTACGAGGCTGGGAGGAGCGATTCAGTGAAAAGTATTTGGTTGTGGGCAAGCTGGTGCCCGTGGGCCACCCAGAGGCTGAAGAGGCCAAGGCTTAGGCGTAGGCACTTGCAAATGCGATACGACATTCCGTGCTACAATGGATGGAAAAAAACAAGTAGGACAATTTACCGGGTTTCGAGAAACCCTCAGGCCATGACAGTTCTGACTCGGCCTGATCAAGCCAAGTACATACAGCAAGTCATAGACTGCTATCAAACACAAAGTATAGATTTAGAAAAAGCTGCTGTTGCGAAAAGAAATGCTGAATTCATAACTTCCGGCCTGGATATCCTTCATTTCTACAAGAGTCTAGGCTGTACCTGCTATCGAGATGCCAACGGGTGCCTATCATCCACTCTAGCGTCAATGTTCCCAATGCGGGGTTCGCCCCGATAGGCAATCGCATCCCACCTCTTTCCCTCTTTGCCTGGTGGCAATGGCGTCTATCGCGTGTACCGATTTCTCCCGGTTCTCGCTCGCTCAAACTCTATCTTATCCATCATGACGTGTTGCTGTCATGTCAATTGTACGCCCTGTGTGCTTGACACGCAACACACTAAACATCAACTCATTCAACTCCACACGATTGCATGAGAGCATCTTGGGACACACCGAACCATTGCCATGAATCAACTAGTTTCTGACCATTTTGTTGGGTTGCTACCATGGTTCTTACTACTGGTGCTCAGCATAGTTCTCTACTCCTGGAATAGGAAGCGGCCAGGCCAGAGTATCAGAGGCAAACAAGTACATCGCTCGTATCCCTCACTGTGCATCATCAGCATAGCTGACTTCAACCCAGAATGTGCAGCCAGTTACGTCTGTCGAAAAGAACCCCTCTGGGAAAGAGCACTCGGAAGAGGCATACTACTCTATCGAGCCCCTCTCAGACTTTGATCTCGAGACGACAGAACCGCTCCAACTGCGGCCATTCAAACCAAAGTATCACATGACCATGGGTATGTCTTTGCCATAACCACTCCAGAAAACAGCAGATGTACCATTTAGTTACCAGGCTGACATGGCTTTTCCCAGCCCTCGAAAACACGACACTTTCCGACCTCGTCGCCATGGACAACACCTACCTGGAGCGTCTCGACATTCGCCGCCAAATAATTCAGGACCAACGGCCAGAAGTCATAGCCTGTGAACCGCAAGCTGTCCCTGTAGTCATGGAACTATACACATGGGCCATAGGAACCTACCTACCCCGTCGCTTCCCTTCCATCTACAGCATCGTCCACTCCACCAACGAAGAGACAACATCTACCTACCTAAAAAACCATGCCACAAACACCCTCATCCCCCTCCAAGTCTCCTCCCCAGACCTCGCCCTCCAAATCCTCGGCGAAAACATCGACACCGAATTCCTCTTGCTCCAAAAGCAAGACAGTCCAAACTCTCAAACTCCAGAACCATACCGCCTGACAGCCTTCATAAACTGCTTCCCCGCCGGCTTCTCCACCCTCTCCAAACTCGGTCTCTCCTTAGCTGCCATCCACGCCCCCGTCCCACACTACGCTGAGAAGCTGGAAAAGAGCATGGACCGCTACTTCTCCACCCTTCCAGTGGGGAAAATCGTAAAGCGTGTCAACTGGAGCATTAGTACGACAGGTGACTTGTTTTGTCTTGCGGGTGCCCATATGAGTGAGACTGAGCTCGATACGCCGCGCGAACGCGAGCGCCAGGAGGAGAGTGTGGATCTGGAGAAGACGGTTGTGAGGTGTGAGAGGCAGACGTTGCATCGCCTGCCGAGGACGGGGGCGTTGGTGTTTGGGTTCAAGGTATGCTTGCTATCTTATGTATTGAAGAAAGAGATGAGAGATCAACGGTGCTGACGATTCTACGACAGACGTACATTTATCCCATCCAACAAATAAGAGACGAGGGAAATGGACACGTACTTGCTGAGGCAATCGATGGCCTAGGTCTCGGTACAGTGCCGAAAATCACAGTGTACAAGCGACAAGTGGTCTGGGGCGAAAAGGTAAAGGCGTTCTTGAAGGGAGAAATCGGCGCTTGAATAGACCGCGCGTACTTGTATATATGTACCTGACGAACTGGAGATATCTCAGTCCCTGACTTGGAAATGTACGTCCACGTTAAATCTTGATAAACACAATAAAACACCTCTGCACATGTTACCCTCCATGCAAAAGGTCGTACAGACACAAAGTTAACCCACCCACTCCCATTGCTCATTCCTGCATCTAATTCATACCCAGACCCCTGACTCCCCCCCCTCTCACCCTTCCTTATTCTCCAAGTAGCGTACCAAGGTTCCCCGATACACATGCATCACCAGGCCACCCAAGAACTAGATCGATCAAACTACACACACACACCCCTTCGATGCCAGATCCCCGCTGGCTTCCAACGCTAAAGCAAAGCCACGTACGCCCAAAAGAAGGAAAGAAGAACAGAGAGAAAAAGCAATTCGGCACACCCCCATCACACGTCCATCTTCCAATCCCAAAGCAAAGCATGCAACAAAAGGCCAACTTGCATACGTATGTATTTACCTATGTGGGAATAAACTAGCCTCACCCTCACCCTCATCTCCGCATACCCGGCGAGTTAACCGGGGTACCACGCTTCATCATGGGCGGCTTGACGACTGTGGATTTACCCGGCACAGGAGGTTTAGCCGGGGCAGCCGTCTTACTGGCGAAGAATTTGTGCGCCAGCGCTTCCTTGGGCGTGAGACGCTTTTCCACGTTCATGTGCAAGGTTGCGCTTAGCAGGTCAGCTAGATCATTCAGCTCTGCGGCTGTGGGGCCGCCGTTTGAGATGTTGCGGGCGGCGTCGTGGACGCGGGTTTTCATGTCGCGGGGGATCTTCTTTTGCTGTTCGATTTTGCGGATGGAGAACTGTGTGGTTGGTTAGTTGTGGCTTTCCCCAGGAGCTAGGATGTAGAGTACTTACCTTGTTGAATTGGTCGACTTCGCGGCTGATGAACTTCAGGGGTGGTCCGAGTTCGAAGTTGTCAAGAACATTGTTGACGAGACCTTTCTTGAGTAGCTTCTCGCTTGGCCATCCCAAGCAGTCCATGAATGACTTGATCATTTGGTTGTTGGATCGCCCGGTGAAGAGAATCTTGCCAGTCCAGAGTTCGTACACTGTGCAGCCTACAGCCCACATATCAACGGGGTATCCTACGTCCATGCCAAGTATAATCTCAGGTGCACGGTAGAATCGACTGACAAGGTACTCGGTGCGTTCAATGACATCTCGCTTGTCAACGGCGGTACCAAAATCGGCAAGCTTGATCGTCTTCTTGTCAGCAGAGACCAAGACGTTATCAGGTTTCAAATCAAGGTGAATGACTTGACAGTTCTGTAGGTGCTGAAGACCAAGGAACATCTGGCGTGCATATATCCGCACCGCGGGGAGTGTTAGACCATGACCGTTGGTCTCCTCTTTCAGCAAATCTCGCAAGTTCTTCGACATGTGCTCGAAGACTATGCACAAATGACCCTTGTGATCAAACGAACCCAACAACCGAATGATATGGCGCTTATCCTGAGGATCTGCTTCGTTGACTTTGCGCAAAAAGTCCATTTCCTTTTGACTGGCTCTCCTCATCAAATCGTTGCGGCGAATCATCTTGATGGCAACGATCCTTGGACTGGCGTCTCCATTATCTGTTCCCACCTCTTCTGCTTGTGCGACATTGGCAAACACACCACGACCAAGACCCTTGATCACTCGATAACGTCCACCATCTACCAATTCATTACTGATCAGCTTGTAATATCCCTCAGGATCGTCCCAGTTGTCCAGTAGCTTTTCATCGAGAACGGTTCCTTTCGCAGCGACATTTGCCTCGGTTTCCACATCTTCGTCTTCGTCCTCGTCATCATCAGACGCAAACATGTCAAATTCCTTCTTTTGTTTCTTAACAGGCGCCACCTTCTCAGCCGGCAAAGTCGAAAGATTCATTGGGTCGGTCTCACGATATGCATCCGAAGAGACTTCGGCATTTTGGTTCTTCTGCGCTGCTCGATTCTGGTCGTCCAACATATCCTGCATAGGGTCGTAATCTGCTGCCGATGGGCTCGCCGCCGCCGGGCTGTTTCCCTCGCTGAATTGTCCCTGCTTGTCAATCACCATAACGTCAGGTGATGCTGGTGCAGAGTCAAAGTCGCCATTCCGGGGTGATGCAAAAGGAGATATGGGACTATCTGCAAATGCTGCTGGCGAAGCGTTGTTAGGCGTGTTCGCTTCTGACGCATTAGTGAGAATGGCTTGTTGCAAGAGGTTCTCTTTGCTCTTTTGTTGCTCAGTAGCAGCACGTATGGCGGCCCAACGACGGCGCTTCTCCTCGCGCGATTCCTGAGTAGGCACTTTGTCTTCGACAGGGGCTGGGGTGAAACCAGTGGCATCATCATCCATTTTCCTATTGGCAATCATCAGCATCCGTTGAAATGTCGATTCAGCAGAGAATATCCTTACATTTCAACATCTTCAGATACGCTAGCCTGTGCAACCGATATCTTCGCGCTCTCGGACGGTTTCTGCTGCTCCTGATCTTTGTCTCGTGGGCTCTGACGATGGTTCTCTATGGGGAGTGCTTCGCGGAAGTTGGGGACTGGGTTAGGGTTCTCAACCTCGGCATACGAGATTGGCTTCGCATACGATCTATCTATGACGTCTTTGCGCTCTCTCGCAAACGCTACTGGAGGCTGGCCTGTAGCCCGTCGAGGCTCACCGTGTCTGCTACGATCAGCATGATAACGCTTGTCGGGACGACCGCGTGGCGGAGAAGCCTTGCGCTTGTAGCCCCGGGTATCACTGCCACTCTGTTCGGCTCGGCTCCGTCGATATGGCGATGGCGAGCGGTCGGCTGCACGGTTCTTCCGAAATGGCGAAGGCGATCGTGACGGGGTTCGCTTGCGGCGATATGGCGAAGGAGAACGACTCAGGGCGCGGTATTTCTCATGGGCACCATCTAGTCCAAAGGACCTGTTTGAGCCGTTAATCGCAGGTTCGTTGCGCGAGTTGACTGTGTTTGCCTTGTGCCGGGTGTCGGGGAGCTCGCCCTCTGAAGCGGAACTCGAGTGAGACATTCTGAAGATTTTCGCGCTGCTATGATGGCTTCAGAATGGAGATTCTGGGCGTCAGCTGGATTCTTGTTGACGAGAGGACTGAGTGTCTCTATCACTGACTGTGTAGCAGAGAAGTAGAGACAGGTGCGATTGCGCCAGAAAAGCGAGGACAGACGCGCTGGTGAATGAGGAACTCGTTAGGGTCTTGTCGCGACTGGATGCGCGATCAGCGGGGAAAGTGCCCTTCAGGTTGGAGCTTGAGATATTACCTAAGCAAGCCACGTGAAACTGACGGCTGATGAGCTGTGAGCTGGTGAGCCGCATTTCTGGCCAATCGGTGAGCCAAAGTCACATGACCTGTGCCGTACCACCCTGATCTGGTACATCATTCATCTTGGATATTGTGCCTCGAAACAGATTAAGAGTATTTGCCGGAGAGGTAATATCATCTGTTCTCAATATCGGCAAAGTTCTGAAAGAATGTAAATTAATTCTGCAGGACTGTAGATAAGTTGCCGTGTTTCAAGAGGTGCGATGTCAGCGATAACACGCCCTTTTTAGCAACACCAATATCCACACGTTCTAAATATGCAACGCGGGAACTATAAGGTTCAGCCCTAGGAAATTCAGTCCTTCAAGGGCACCTGTGACCGTTGGCCTATTCTTGCCGTCCATTTCGACTGTGGAAGGCATCATTGAGGATCAATGGGCCACGAAGGAGTCAGAGCATACCCGCAAACTCCTATCTACGGTGAATTCGAGTAAGCAGGTGAACCTGGTTGTTAAAGTTTAAATCATTTGGAGCATCTGATAAATTGATCGGCTGACACTCTTGCAACCAGCGTTGGCAGTGCCATATCTGATGCTGTAAAACTTTGTGATCCAAATGGAACTCGGAACTGGCGAAAAGCCAAGCGGACCCTTGACTAGATAGAACATGTCGAACATGGGGCCCTGACACTCCTGAACTGACTGTGCTTAGTATCCGGAAGTGGTGAGTCCCACGTGCTTATTTCCCATTATGTCTTGTATGCGGGGTTGAGATAGGAGTTCCTACGGCGGAGATTGCGTAATCCACAGGTTCATGGGAAGCCTTGTTCTGGTGGAGGACACATGACACTGTTTATCTTATGCGACAGGGTGATCAGGAGAGAGAGTTGCCGTGTTTCTTTAGGAATGGTGAGGGGAATGGCGGTAGCCAAGGGTCTCCCTGGTGTGATGTGGAGATATCTGCTAGACAGGAGCGATGGATCCGTGATGTTACGTGTGGGGCGCTGCTGTCAGCACAACATACATGTCAAAAAGGGAAACTCGATGCTGAGTTGATGTGATGAAGGCTTGGTAGCATATAGATTGGAATTCTTATTGAGGTATTAATCCGCTGATTTATACGGTTTGCAATAAATCTTTTGAAGCACAGCCGTGATACGAGGTTGGCACAGCTGTTTTATCAATGTGACAAGCCGGAGTAACAATTGTTACTTTCTTGGCGAAGGTGATTGCCGTGCCATCAGTATACGCTGCCCCCAATTGCCTTACGCTTAGGAGAGCTGAGTAGATCTCGATTTAGGCGGGAGCAGTGATTAAGATAAACGTAGTAATTAAACACATTACTTAGAGTTTGCCACTTGGATGCGTGGACGATTACAACGGGAAATGCTGCTGCACGCGATCACGGCATTGCGAGTAAGAAATCATCACAAAGGTGGTGGCTCATGAATCAGTAACCGCAACGCTTACTGCGTTCCTCCGCGGCAGATCAGCACTTCATCATCTACCCATGCGTTTCACATTCAAGATCTCCATGCTGCAGTGAGGCGCAGCACTCGTGTACCCTACCCGGTCCCACTGCTCGTAGCCAAGGAAACCCCTCAAAAAAAGGGCAAACGCCGGAAATATTCTAGTAGCACGAGTGACGTACCTGGTTTATAGTTTGCGACTACAGCTTGTTAGTCTGTTTGCACAGCCACCTTGGTCCATATAACCAGGATGGCAACTAGAGATCAGCAGTAAGTGTACAGCGGGAGTCTATTGTAGGGGATCGTCGGGGGAAGCGGGTAGGATAGGACGCCAAGGTAGAGATAGCGGTTAAAGCGCGTGATGAATGGTCTCACGACCACCTCAATGGAAAAAACGAATGAATGGAGAAAAAGATTAGGACAGGGTCTAGAAAGAAGGATCATCGTAGGATTAGGTGTAAGAGTAGTGCATAGAAGTGATAGTCGTAGTCCAGCCTAGACACTTGCCGTTACCCCGCCCTTACAAATCTCTTAGAAATTCTTATCAATCGTGTTAGTTTAACGATGCACAATAGGCGGTGAAGTTATATCGAGGACAATCCATGTGCAATGCTTGGGGAGCTGCAAAGACTCGAGAAGTGATGGCGCGTGCGTGTGCACGTGACTCTTGGTTGCCGAGGCCAAAGGAAATGCTTGGAGAATTGATATGGGTTAGCCGGGTGGTACTTGTATCTAAACATGTACATTGTATGTATGTAGGGCACCTTCATGACTCCAGACCACAGCCTAGTATTAGTACATATGTGACAAACCCCCTAATTCTTTGTCGGCTACTACTAGTTGTCTGTCGGTTAGAGAGGCTCCATGCGCGCGGTCCGTTAATGAACCAATGGACCCAACTCTCAAAGCGTGTGCGTGTGCTAAATTTGAGTCTGCGAAGTCGGTGACATGATTGCGAAGCTAGTTGGGGTGTTATGTGGAGATCTCAATGGAACCATCGCCACCAGACAGCTGGGTCGCGAAAAAACCGGAGTGTAACATGCCGTAGAAGGATATGACCGACAGTAGTTGAATGTTCCCACTAAATAGACTCTCCGCCGGACGGCAAGAAAAGCCACTGTGTCTGCGAGGCAAGCCGGAGTAATGGAAGTTGAGGATATAGACACTGGTCCGGTGAACATACATAGGTGTATTACTTAGTGTTGTTGTCAAAACCCGCGTTCTAGTAGCCTCTGCCTCCCCCCCCCCCCTAGCAGAAAAGGACGCCTCCGCGGCCCCGTACCCGATGGGTGGTTGCCAAAACTGGATAGCCGGCGCCTCCCCCCGTATCCGGCGATCATCCGCAATTGAGATTCGCGAGCCAATCCATGCTACGCGCTCATGACCAGCGACGTTGGATCAACCCGAACCCGAACAGCGCGCAACACCCAGCAGCGCTCATGCACACGGAGGTGAGTCGCCCAAGAGGCGTTTTTGGTAGTTTGTATGACTATACGAGGACTTTTACCGGGCATCCGGAGGAAGCGGATTCCAATAATGCACACTCAATGTCGATACTCGGAGCATTGGCAGAAACAAGCCATGCCGAAGCATTGTGTTCTCGCGCGCACACCCACACATGGCTGTATCAAAACCTTAGATAATGGAGCCCGCACGGAGCCAACAAGGCGACAAATCGCATGATGTACAATGCATGCTACTACAGTAGCCCTTTATTTGACGCGAAGTGCTAGGATGTCAGAGAAGGAAGTAAAACACGTGGTTCTTGAGCGACCACTGGCAGGTTTGCATGGTGAGGCGCGCTAGAAGAAAGGCATTGCCGTGGCGTGTGTGGATGGTAGTTTGTGCGGCGAAGGGGCCAGGAGGCGCTGGGCGAATGGCGGTGGGCAAATCCGATGGCAAGTCCCATATAGCACATACACAGTAAGTCACATATGGAGAATACGTATGCACAAGACACTTCTGGAATGCTTGTCGTGGGTGGTGAGGCGGCGAAGGCCGAAAACTATCGGAGGAGCAGATACTTACCAAGTACTACTACGTATTTAGTTTTTGACGTGACCCTGACGCTAAGGGCGGCGTGTCCAAGCCGGCCAATTGATGATAGGCGGAGGCGAGGTCCGGGGACTGTGAAGCGCTGAGTCGTGGTGGTGGAAACGGCAGAGGGCGACGGAGACCCTGGTAGGCCACGTGCCGAACTGTCGGGTTGCGGTGGCTAACCGGCGGCAAGGTCTGCAAGATGAGCAAGATGGCGTACGGTCTCGACCTCGATCCATCTGCCATGTCGAAAAATGACTAGGTTTTGGAGGTGGTGAGCCCGTTGTGGCGTACGTCATTGACCGGCCAAAGACGGCCATACGACGCGACGGGATTCCATATTGTTGCGCCTGGCTTGAGTATGCTGATCGCCTGGTTCACGACGCCGTGCCAAGTCACTTCTTGACAGGCAGAGTCCTTGTTGTGCATGCATAGTACTGTCTAAAAGTGTCTTGTATGGGCTACATAGATGGATTTTCTGTATGGTGAGGTGTAATGCATGTGTCCCACTCGGTCAGGGGAGTTGGTTAGGCAGCGAGGGAGCGGCGATGCAGGAAAGGGTGGGCTGCAGATCAGAGCGGGAGGGCGAATCTAGGCGGGCTGATGCATGGAAATTGCTTAGATGGTGGCAGGGCATTGTTTCTGCCTCTGTTTGGCTGGGCTGCCATTGCTGGGCAGGAGAGGGAGAGGGAGAGCAGGGCATGACGTTCTCCCAGTGGCTGCCGGCAAAGGGGAACATGAGCGGACAAGGTCCAAGTTGAGGGCGCCCTGCATATGGGGGCCAGACTAGAGAGGCATCAAGGGCGATGAAGGTTATTGACGGCATGCGGATATGTATAGACAATGGGGTAGGTGGTATACGAGCAGCTCCAATTCGTGCAGTGGTCGACTGAATTGGAGTAGTGGAGTGTGGGGGACGGCGCGGGCCCCTGGTGGTTTGGACGACACAGTCTGCCCGAGCATCTACGCAGGCCAACCGGGCCACCCTCCGGCACACCAGGACATGTCGTCTGCGTGATGCTTGGCCAAGGATAGACTTGTGGGGGGAAGCTTGAGTTTGCGTTTGTCGGGGGTGAATATGGATGGAGGAGGGGTGATTACTCTACAACACCTAGTAAGTACACCTAGACATAGCACATGGAGTTCCGCAGTGTGCATGCTTGTTCCCCGACGCTGCTTGTCGGCGCATGCGCACGGGCGGTCAAATGATCGGGGACTCAGGCTTGGGTTCATGTCTAAGGGCGGGAAGGCCATCAGACGTGGCTAGAGCCATGTGCCTAAGGGACGCTCTGTCGTCGATGACTGGCACCCATCTACACCTAGCACTCTCTCCTATGTGCGCCATATGTCGGCAACCAATAGCAAGCACCGCATTCACTGTCTTGTAGGGGTTAATATGCCTTGTTGGGTAAAGCGTGCGTCGTCAACGTCGAGGCACGCTGCTCCATGGGCCTCAGTAGACACAAGGGCGGCGGCGACAGCTTTCCGCATGTGCGTGTCGTCGTCGTCGAGGGTAGACGGCGAGCATGTTGTAATTCACCGAAGCAGTACGGAGTAGTTAACAGCCCAGCCTTGGCGGACATACCGTTTTCCTTGACTCCTGGCGCCAACGGGCACGTCGTCTTCATGGCCCAGGATGCCAAGGGAGGTGTGCGGAGGTTTTTCACCCAATCTCTAGCCAAGCTACCAAGGCGCTTTCATCCGGCTTCTGGGGGCAGCGTCATGCCCATGGCTATGCCCATGGTGTAGCTCCGTGGTGGCGCTCCATGCCCTAATGCACGGGCGGGAGACCATGTTCCTGCACCCATTCAGCTAGTAGGTGCCTCGCCGTCGAAGCAGAAGCGTCTGGTCTGCCATGCCTCTGCAACGTCGGTCTGCTTCTTATGCCACCTGAGCGTAGCCATGGCCCGTCGCCAATTCACCCTCGACAAACTCAAAATATACGTCATACACTACTGCAGCCTTGGTCCTCCCAGAACATACCGCACCCCTCCCAGGCTACATCCTGGGAACGCGCTTCAACGAGGCGGCGCAGCCAACAACTTCTGTGAGCTATCGGGCCGATTGCAGATTGCAGTCTTCTGGCACCCATCAAATCAAGGTAGTGGTAGCGCTGGGTGCCGTGGGGCCAAGTCCAAATAGGACGAAGAGACGAGGAAAAACAAAATATCGCCCAAGTGCCATTGAGCACACCGTGTCCAAACACAGGCACATAGATGTACCCAAGTACACAACAGATACGAGAGTGTATGTATAGTCTGGTCGCGGTCTCGGATGTGCTGGGAAAAAAGACGCATTCAGATGATCTACCGCACGTCACTGCGCCAATGTCAAGGCAAGGCGGCGATCGACGAGCTGGGCTGGAAAGGCGTGACCTAATCGTACCTACCTCTGTAGTATATCTGGATGTATCTATCAGTACTGTAGCAAAGGAGGGGGGGAGGCGTAGGAAACGAGAGGAGAGAGAGGAAAAAAAAAGGGTCCGGCCCATTTCTCAAGTCAATGGGTTTGATGATGCACATGGCGAGTCGCGGACCAGCCGCGCACACATGGCAAATCCAACGCCATCAGAAGCGGTTCCAAGGGGGGCCCATGGGCCATGATGTCGCAAGGCATTCGCGTTCGCTTCGCAAGCTTGTGGCAGTATCTGTTTAGGAGCGGCGGTTCTAGCCTAGTCGCAGAGCGCAGCCGGCTAACCCGATTTTCCCCACGGTGGTAGGGTGTGTGTGGTGCGCTAGACGGCTAGGTCGAGCTGC
Source organism: Bipolaris bicolor (assembly GCA_026262445.1). Taxonomy (NCBI): domain Eukaryota; kingdom Fungi; phylum Ascomycota; class Dothideomycetes; order Pleosporales; family Pleosporaceae; genus Bipolaris; species Bipolaris bicolor. The sequence goes on along the minus strand of JAODYD010000008.1, from coordinate 281,280 downwards.
ATCGGCAGGCTGTTGTTTAGGTGGGCGCCTTTGAAACTTCGTTCCAGCTCTGTGTGCTTGTCTGTCAGCAGTTCCGCATAGGAGGTTGCCGGCCACTAATGAACCTCAGGCCCAGTGCCCCAGCGCAAGATATACAGAGTTAATGCCCAAAGTGCATGACCCATCTTTCTCTGCACTGCATATGAAGTCCCTACTGGCAAATCCTTCTTGTCCACCAACCAGCCAGCCAACCACCACCCCAACTCCGACATAGCTCCTTCTGTTCAAGCCGCAGCACCGAGACATGCTCGCATTCATGCCTGCACAACCCTCGACATCTTCTTCGGGTACGTCGGCTCTCAGCCAGCCAGCCTGCCTATCTGCAGCCCGCAAACAGGCCACTGAAGCTCCACCGCTGACATGCTGCACAGGAATAAATTACTGGTATGGCAGCGGCAGTCTGCCAGACACCCTCCAAGGTCTTCCCCAAACAGCATCCAACCCACGCTTGATGCGCCGTGCCTCGGACGCTGTTGCACAGGCAGCGGGAATCCAAATGTGAGTGCACATATCACCAGTCTTTTTTGTCCAACACGGTCCCGGAGGACCCCTCTCCCTCAGCCGGTGTGCCTGTGTGTGTATATGGATGTGTGTATCTTGGTATACATCCATCGGTGCGTATGTGTGTGTGTGTGTATGGATATACATACGTACGTACGCGGTAGGCACGGTGCAGCTCATCGGTCTCTGCTCCGGCCTGGTCTGGCAATCACAACCTTCTGTCTCGTCAACTGTCCGCACTCTCCGCCTCGTGGATCGCCATTGTCGCCGACAGTGTCGGCGACACAGTCGCCTTCAGACCCGACCCAGGATCCAAACCGCCATCGTCTCCCAGTGCGGAGCAGACAGCTCCGAAGTCCCGTCACGATCCGGAGATGCCAAGGGCGACATGAAAATCGCGAAGCTCTGTTCCAACGATCATCCTCTTTTGTTTCGGCAAGGATCGGCGGCACCATCTTACATCCTCGTGTCGTCTGCTTGTCCTCGGCAGCGGACCGCTCACTGAGACGGAGAGAAAAAATCACACCATTCAAAGGCTTACAATTACCGCAAAGGTAATTTGAAAGACCTGTCTGCTGGCTGCGCCGTGACCATGACACGTCCATGCCCACTTGTCTCGGGATTTTCATCGGCATTCGTTTCGGGAGACGAGACCTGGGCACCGTGTGCGCGGGGTCCAACGCACCATCGATAGTGCGCATATCAACGCAAACCTAGCCGACAACAGGCGCAGGCGGAATGCGCCCGTCCACCAACGGAGCACAGAGGCATCTCATGTCACCACTTTTTGCTCGAGGACCGTGAATTTGCTAACAGCTCATTAGCCAGGACTCGTCTGAATGGGATGAAGGCCAAGTTCCACTCCATCTCGACAACAGCCAACAAACCAATCTTGTGATTCGACCCCCGGCAGCGTCCGCCGCTGCGAACCACAAAGCCCCGCTGGCACCTAAGCAAGGCCTTGGGGGCGCCCTGGCAAACGCTCGAGGCCAGCACCATTCGCCCATTGCTGGCACATATGCACTGCGGACTCCCCGTGGTAAAATCACGTCCATAGCGTGCGAGAGCTGTAGGAAGCGAAAGTCAAAGGTCCGCCCCAAATTGCACCCCCAATTGACCTGCTTGCGGGCCAGCTAACAAGTCTTTTTTTTTTCCTTAGTGTGATGGTGTCCGACCAAAATGCAACACCTGCCAGTCAAAGAATCTCACGTGCGTGTACGATGTCGCAGAAGACGGCAAGACAACGACCCAGCTGCGCGCCCACGTACGGCGACTGGCCAAGGAGCTCGAGGACATGAAGTCAATTATTTCCCTGCTTGCCATGACACCAGATCGTGCGTTGGCAGGAAGCTGGGCAGCAGAGATTGAGAAGAATGGATTTACCCATCATTCTGCCGACGATGTCAGGAAGGCACTTTCAGGTCCCATGGCGGGGGATCCACATGAGCCGCTCCTGGGATCAAACCACGATTCCTTGGCAGGTCCGACACCAGCTCTTCCAGAAGGTGACTCGTTCGGAACGCCTGGTAGCGAGGCCTTTGCTACCGCTCCCCACCACATGGGCGCCTCGCCGTATGGCGAGTCCTCTCGGGAAGACAGGTAATTGGTTACCCGCGCTACAAGTGAACCAAACGCTGACCCAAACCCCCAAGCCGCGCACAAAGTCATTCGTCATTAGTCTTTTCGCACGACGCAACCCCGGTTGATGGCACGGTAGCAATGAACCCATCGCCGATGGCTCTCGAAGACTCAACAAACGCACTGAGCAAGTTCAGTTTCGACTGCGCATTTTACCGGCGGACGAAGCGGGATCTCCTTGCAAATGGGTGGAGTGAGGTGCAAATATTCGGCCGATGTGAAATTGACGTGGATACTCTGTTGCTTGGCTTCATGGACCTGGAAGATGCGCAGCCAGTCTCGACATGGTGTGCAAGGGCTTGCAACAGAATACTACCAACAGCGTCTCTTCCAGTCCGGCTTGCGGCCACTTGGCTCCTTACAAAGTTGATGCGGGTAAGTGCTGAAATGACCATTTTCCCAGAGGACCGTGTCTGATCCAATCTCCAGTATCTCATCTGGCCGAGTGCCGAGAACATGAACGGAAATCCGGACTGGATGATGCCGACAATGGGAAAGCAGGAAAATTCGCCGTACGACATGCTGATCGACCTCGTTCCATGGTATGTTGTGCCCCAGCTCTTTCTCTCATGCACGATATTTGGCCTGCTCTTTCTCCCACCATGAAATCAACTTTTCTTTTCCTTTCTTCCATCCTTGGTATCTGTCGATGCTAACGTCTTCGTCCAGGCCTCAGGTACGACAGTTGCTATACCAACACCCCCAAGAATTCTCAGTTAGCCACTTCATTAGCCAAATTGGCATCAACTGGCCGCATGCCGACGACGCATGCCACTACTGGGACATTGAGGCTGGATACTCACGAATGACTCCCCTTTTCGAAAGCACCATTACCGAGTTAGCCAACTGGACCATTGACCCCAAGATTCTCAAAATCATGCCGCAGCTCGAAGGCAACATTCCCACCCGGCCGTTTTCATAAAGCTGCGCAGCATTTTTCCAGGACTCGGTCGTAGTCGCGTGTTTTATTTTAGCGGAACTTTTTTTGCTCAAACCAGTGCATCATTTGCGTAACTAGATTTCGCATGTCTGGAAGAATTTCCGGGTCGTCTTTTCCCATGCTCCTCCTCCCCCTCCCCCTCCCCCTCCCACTTTGCCAGGTTCCGGAGGGTGTATGTGCGTGTATACTATCTGAGTAGCAGTAGCGAAAGCGGTTAGAAAGCTTTCAGGTGACCTTGGATTGCTGTTTGTTTCCCGGCAACAGCAAAGTCGCATTGGGTTGTCTTGAGGGACCATTATGTCGCATAGTAACCAAGGCGTTAGGGAGAAAGCCGGATGCTTTTCTGTGGTTGTAACCCTTCTTTGAACTTGCTTTTTCCCATTGTCTTATGGAGTTTTCTTTTGGGCCGGTTAGACGGGGAGAGAGAGAATGGGTGTTTGGTGGGAGTGGAGGACCAAAAAAATCCTTTTTTGAAACCTAAAAAATGAAAAAATCTCGCAAATTAAAGGGCCCCTCTCTTGGATGCTTTGTAGTAATGAGAGCAAAACCGTTGGCGTTTGCTTGTTTTTGTAATGCCGGATGCGTTTGCTGTGATCGGTGAGCGCGCGCGCGTTTTTCGGATCGGGAATACCATTAAAAACGCCATGTCATGCACCATCGTGCAATCCCCTTGTTTAGTACGACCATTTTCGATACCACACCCCCCCCCAACCATTTGCAAACACGAAAACTCCATATTCCTTGTAGGAAATGGACCTTCGTCAGACAAAGAGGGGGGGAAACAAAAATTGTTCAAGAATCCAAACCAGCCAGATTTCCTTCACCCGCCGTTCCTATTATGTACTTACAAACCACTCCTCGGGAGCGGGAAAGAAGCACGACCGGACAAGGGACGAGGGACGTGTGCAAATCGGCCAGCCATTCGCACCCACGGTGGGTGCGGGTAAGCGCCGTGCCACAGCAGCGCTCTTAATTCCGCGGATATCTTACTTGACCTACTTTCCACATTACTCATCTTTGGTCTTCCAGCGTTGCGCATGCGCGCGCAATTTGCACAACTTTTTTTCCTTTACTCCACTCCCTTTGTTTAAAACTTGGTGGCGTCCTTTTTTCCCAAATCCAACTTCCATGGCAAGTGCCGTGGTATCCACTCTTTTACTTAGCGCGCACGCGCGCGCTGCGTTGTGTGAGTGGGGATGGGAGTGGGGAGGGCTGGTATGGTGCCAAGGTGGGTGTGTCGGATGGAATGTCCCGGCATGTGTGCTGTGTGTGCTGCGTGCTGCGTGTGTACGGTGCGGTGCGGCGATCGGGGGTGTGTGACGCAAGAGGTGCGTTTGAGTGGGATGTGCATGTGGGTTGTTGTGATCGGTATCGTCATTGGGGGTTTGTATGTGTTTTGTTGTTATTGTTGTTGTTTTGGTCCTGTTGTTTTTGCTGGGAACGAGGGATATGATGGGCATTATATGTAATAATGGTCTTTTGCTTTTTTTAGGCGTTGGGCTTACACTACCCAGCACGCGGCGCTACGAATAGAGCATGCATGGACAAGTAAGTTTGCAATCGCTTCTTTGGCTCTGCCTTTTTGCTCTTGCTTTCCTTTGCTCCATTTTTTTCTGGGGCGTGGCGGGACCGAGGGTATGTTGTGGCTTGAGCAACTTTTTAAGTGGGTACCCCTTGCGCGTGGACGTATCTGTGGCTTGCAGTGCTGGCTTGGCTGTTGTTCTAGACGTATGTGAAGGACTGAGGGATACAGCAGGAGTATGTATGTGATGGGCTTTGTATCAGGTGAGGCTCCTGTCGTTCTTGTAGGTTTTCATCCAGGGTCTACGCTAGCTTCATCGACTGGGCGAGTCTGGATTCATCCTTTTCCTATTTTCCCACTTTTCCGGCTTTTGGGGTGATCCTTTCGCAATTCCTGATTCGGCAATTTTGGTATCTCGACTCTATTTGCCGTGAGGGAGATGAGTGGGGACGGCCACGGCGAGGTCCCCACTGCCTATGTTGTGCTGTACGTGATGCATTTGGCCCACTTCTCTTGCTATTGTAATTCCCTATCAGGCAACTATTTCGGTTATGCAGCTATTCCATGTTACGGGGTCGCTCATCGTCGGATGCTTGCAGTGACGTGCAGACTGGGCACACGGTCGTCTTCAGGAATAAGATCTGCCCTTGTATCCCTGCCTTGGTTCTTGGTTATGAAGAGTTGACACTGGTCCGCGGAGAGGTATGAGGTATTTGAGGCTGAGATCGGGCGGCGCGCGAGTCTCGGACTAAATAAAGCGCCCTCAGTTATGCCGTACCACTTATTTAGAGGTGCGATATTTACCATACCATTGCCCTATCCGGATCCAGGGTAGCTTCGGGGGTATTTTTTGGCCCGCATGGTCTCCGACGCGGCATTGCCAGTGGAGTGTTTTTACCTAGTCCTCCGAGCTGAAGTCTTGGTACGCGGTCGGTCGCACAAAGGTGGAGAGATAATATATTTTGGCGGGAAGGTAAGGCGAAGGGTTTCTTGGTTGGGCACAGGCAGAATAGGTAGGATTTTTTCCAGCTTGGAGGAGGAAGAAACGAAATTCTCGTTGCGCTGCGATTGGGAAGGTGGCACGAATCAGCTTCATAAATGAACGCTTTCTTTGGTCAAGCGGGCAGCATATCCGTGTTACATGCGTCTGCTTTGAACAGGCCTACCTTGACTGTTCCCATTCCAGCCACTTAATAGAACTCCCAGGGAAAAGGACCACATGAGTAAACCACCAATTGCCAAGCGACGTTTCGAATACCGAGAGTCAGCCAAAGGGTCGAGGTCAAACTCCGACTTGCTCTCTTATCTACATGTCACTCTGCATGAAAGGCGTATGTCGTCCTTGCGATGCAACTCGTCACCGCATCTGGATCGAATAAGCCATGTCGGATGTAATGGCCGATTGGTTTAGTCGGACCTCAGGCTGCGTAGGCAGGCTAGATCATGCTTATGCTTATGCGCGAGGCTGAAATAGCTACAAATCCTCCTGTGACTCGCATACATGTCCCACAGCCATGGATTGTGCGTCTTGCTTTAGCTCTGCTCCACTGTGGGGAGCCTGAGACGAGCTGGAATGTCGTGCAGCGGAGTGCGGATCCCCGTCCTACATGGGGGTTGTGCGTGTGCGTGTTTCGTCACGTACATACGTAGACCAAGCCCCTCGCAGATCCATTGTCATCATTGGTCATTCCACCACTGGATTTAGCCTTACTGGTACATGGACGAACTGTCACAATCTTCTGACATGTTGTTGGCTTCGTGTTCATGAATAGGTGGCTTAGTATTGCATCCCAATGGCGTTTGGTTTATCTTAGGGACCACCCTAGGGACCACCCTAGGGACCACCACTGCCCGGGCATCAGCATACTGTTCTTTTCCTCACCGCCCACGCACCTTCCGCCTACAGGACTATGAAAATCAAGACAGACCATGCATGATGCTCACTTGTCACTAACACCGTTCAGCTCAAATACAGCCTTTACACAACCTATATTCTAAAATACCACGGTTACATATGCTAGGCTAATCAGGTTGGGTTGAAGTAGGGCTTACGATTAAGACCGACACAGAGAGTGTCTTTTGAGAAAAAGTGGCATGATAGATTGTATCGTGAACGGAATGTTTTTCGGGTATCAAAGTATTGTATTTGTCTAGCTATGACGAAGTCAAGGGTATCATAAGCACAAAGGAAATATTCAGCAACGAACGCAGCCTTGCTGCCGTGAGCATAGACTGCACAATCGCAAAGTCTGCATGTGCGCCTCAGGCCAACAGAGGCGTCTAAAAAAGATCATCAACCATTACAACTTTTCCATCCACACTTGTACCGTTGGTGTGTCCACAGGGGTCCCAAGTGCGCTCAATCCCATCTCCGTTTTGGTCGCCCCTGCCACCTATCAAGTCTTCCATTTCCGTCACCCATGCAGTGCGCCCGGAGGCGCATCGATCGGGCTGCAGTTCATAGTTGAGTTTGCTCCTCAGGTCGCCGATGTATGATCCAAACACCGTCTCCACGATGATCTCATCCTCTGGATCAATCACGCGGACCATCATGCCGGCTTCCTTCCTTGCAGCCAAGATGCGCGATTGTGCTGCGATGCGTGATCGCATGGGCGTAAGAATGGTACCGATTGCGGCGTTTGTGGCGGGAAGCCCATACCTAGGTAAGCTCACGACTGAGTCGACGCGTGTCTCTGACCCCACAGCACAGCTGAACATTCCGTCTTCCCGAACCGAGGTAGAAACGGATTCGTCCAATGGAAGACTGGTTGAACTGGTGGCACGAGGTGCGAGAGCAAGTTGGGAAATATCAGCCAGCAGAAGTGCTGTGGCGAGCGGCTTACATAGTGACTGGATGGTGCCTTGGGGATCGTGAGGAATGCGGACGTGGCAGAGGGATGGGAACCCGTTGTCCATGATACTAGATGCAAGGATAGAGGTAGCAATGCAGCAGTTTGGCTCGGAATTTGTTGATAGAGATGTTGGTGAGTCGTGTGATTCAAAAGTGGAGGCAGAAAGAGAACTAGCCTCAGACCGAAACTCCCAGTGGAGGTAGCGAAGCAATGGTGAATGGAAAATGGGTGTTGAATCGTGTTCTCGTAGTACAGGCGCCTTGTTTTGGACCAGAGAGAATTCTTCTAGGCCAGCTAGAGAAGGCGACAGGATGTCAGCTAGTGTATGAACGCTGATCTCCATGCCAACCAGTGTCAATTTCTGGATCGAGGTCGCTTGCGGCGATGTTACGAAGCGCTGGATGCCCTTCTCTGTAATGCCAGGAAGCTCCTCGAGACGAAGACTTCGCAGGTTTGTTGGTAAAGCGTTCAATACCATGTTTGTGAATGATGTTGCGGGTAGCCCGCGTATCGACAGATGACGTAGCTGTGGAAAGCTTCGAAGTGTGCCGACGATGGCTCGGAAGTTGAGGGGTGATGACGAGTTGTTTGGTCCCTGATGCAAGACCAGAGTAGAGAGCTCGAGGTGATTGGAATTCAGGTCAAGGAAATGTTCGGTGGGGTCGCATTCGACAATGTAATGACCCCTCATCTCGTCCTCGTCTTCCTCGTTGAGTTCGTTCTCAGCGTTACCTAGTATCCACGTCCGCTCCTTAAGGTTCGGCCGGGTCGATAGCGCATACGATAGCCGGTCGAAAGCATTTGTGAATGGAACATGGAAGCCAATAAGGCGTTCCAGACGTGGGCATGCCATGACCAGCGACGCCACCAAATTCAAAATCTCCTCTTTCTCAATGGTAGCGTTCTGGTATAAGTTCTGGAAGGCCGGAAGGTGCAACTCCTTTACCTGCTCAGCAAGGATGGAGCTCTCGCGAAGAGTCCTTCGAAGTAGCTTTAGTCGACTGGTCCCCTTTATCTTCAGCCTCGGATGCGCTCCATGTTCTTCATTAGCCAGCACCAGTGCCTTCCGGTACATTGCTGCATTTGCAGCTTTCCCCCACGCCCGACTAGTAAGGGAGAGGCTGTGAAGATCTTTGAGATAGCATGTTGCGCATGCTCTCTCTTGGTCCATGTGGATTGGACCCAATTGCGCAACAATACAATCATAGACTTCTCTAGGCAGGCTCTTGTGGAAATACCCTGGCATTTGATATCCATCGTCTGAGTCAACTCTGGAGTGTTGGAATTGCCGCGACGCATGGCCAGAGAAAATGAGGCGGCGGTCACTATATGAGGTTTCGTCGGAAAAGTGCGGTCCAGTGGCTTTGATGACTGAGTGCCTAGGTGTCCGCACAACTACCTGTGGAATTGCTACCGAGCGTAGAGTGCTCGAAGCCCGTTTCTTGAGGCCATTGATTATTCGTGGTCGGGATGGTTCGCATCTACGTGGAGGTTAGCGGACATGTTTGGGATTGAAAATGTTTAACGGCTGCGAGCACAGTGGTCGAGTACGGACGAGACTGTTGGCGTCCCCTTGAAAGCGTCTGCTCATGTTCTACATGAAACCATCGTCTGCACTGAAGCGTTCAAACTCGGCGCTATCTACTCCGACTTACAAATCAATAGAGTCTTTCTCTGGTCTTTCTTTGCGGGATTTCGACAAGCGGAACATGGTAATGTTATCTTGGGCTGGTACTGAGATCACAAAGCGAGAGTGGCGAAAATGTCATCACAAATCCCGAGTACAAGCGCCAGTTTTGTACATTGGGGGGAAGATAAGGATAGACGAAACAACAGCGCAAGACTTTCTCGGCGAAATAAGTATCTTTGGTTGCATGAAACATGTCAGCACGGGGCCTACCTTGCTAATACTCATATATCTGCGCGCAGCATATTCAAAAACGGGTCAGCACGGCCGTTGCCTCACAGGCATGATGCCATCACCGAGTCACGAGCTGTTCTGTACCAAGGGACGCCCCAAGACGACGAGCCTACACCGGGCAAGATGGGCGATGCAATCAGCAGAATGCGTGGGCGCCACAGACGAGTCATGGCTTTGACAGCCTCAGCTGGGCCGTCTCCTAGACCAGGGGAACTTGCCACGAGTTGGGATGGCTAACGGTGTTAGCTTCAGCAAGTGCGCTGATATGGTTGAGCGAAACGTTGGCTGTGCATGACTGGCAACAAGCGTGGCTGAGGACCGCGTGCCGTGTTTCTGTCGCAGTGTTGAGTTTGCGGACCGGACGGTCAGATGCCGTTCTGCAAAAGCAGCATCTGACCGATAGGTATCCTCCGTGTCTTAGTTGATGGTGATATGGTGCATCTCGCGAACATGTTTGCCATGGCAGCCCGTGAGGCTGGGGAGCTGTAAAAGGGTCATCCATCTGCACCCCTGGACGGCGATCAGGGCCCTGGTCTTCGGTTCTTCTCGCCAATCGAAGCGCGGGCTCTAGAAGACACTAGAGAAGACGCCAGAGAAGGTGCCAAGCATTCAATGTTGTGGAGAGAGGGCTAAAGATCCGCGATCTGGTGGCCCTTGTCCCACTAGCAAACCGCGCAATTGCAACGAGGCCTTTGGATTGGAAGATTAATGCCATTTAAGGTGTGGCTTAATTACCATATCTGCAGGCAACACGTGGTAAATGCCTGTGCAACACGAGAGCTGATACCCACTCCCATTGCACTGTGCCTTGCATACTTATTGCTCACGGATGGTCATTCGCCATTTCCAGAAAGACTATGCCAGCTTGTGCCGCACTCAACACCATCGTGCCGCCAATACAGATTAGTCATCAGCCGGAGACGTGCTATGTACTGCATGTGCTTGTTCTTTGACAGCGGCCCAGTATCCGCCCGGTTGTTTCACTCCATCCACGTTCACAGAGTCTGTAGATTAGATAGCTCGTGAGCTAATTTTTCAACGCCATAAATGAAAACAAAGGTACCGGTTGTCTGGAACATCGAGATATATGGTTGGGATACCAGGCCGCATACGAAGCCGCGTCGTAACCAAGGTTCCTCAGAATAAAGGGATAGACCTACACTACACGGCAAGCATCGAACACAGCACTAACATGCCGTGAATTTTAGCGTACAAGTCTTCGACGCCGAAACCCTTGAGAACCAAACTTTGAGCTTTTGGTCCCCGAATGTTCCGAAATTGCGTTGAGCGCTAAAACGGGCGCGAGAGCTTGCGCATCTTATCGTGGCACTTTTGAATGAGGGGTACCTCGACAGTTCCTCGCCGACATAAACCCCTTTTGGTAACTCAGCAACACAGATTTTGTTCAAAAACTGGGATTCTATGTGTTGGCAAAGCACAGACAGACTCGGCATGGCAGTCAATTCGGCATCAGTATGGCCACGTGATGGAATCACAGCAAGATCAGCTTCTAATAGCAAAGCTCCTGGATCGACTACACCCGGAAGATTTTGTGCGGAGCTACTTTGGATACACTCACTTTTTGTATGCTCGAGCCATACCGTCGAATTGAGCCGAGACTTGGAAGACGGCGGATCAAGCATTCGAGGGTTCTGTGCATACATATGAGCGGTACGTTACGCCAATTGCTTAAGCCCTATGCTATTGAGCATGGGTTCAATTTTCAGACAAACAATAATCAGACCCCAGAAGAGCACTGTACAGTGTCTGGGACGGCCCAGCTGGTGCTGCCGCTGGGCACCAATAACGATGACGCTGAGAGCATTCCGTCCAATACTAATTAGCGTACGACAGAACCAAAGTCAGCCCCAGCACAACCGCATCACCAAAAGAACACCGCTACTTGTATGCTAAAACATCAACTAAGCGCCATTGTAGCATAGCTTGTAGTCTTCGTTACTTTTGTATACGACTAGAACGTGAAAGAAGAGCACGTGCAGGCCGGCATTGCGTGGAGCCGGAGGGAGTTGGCCATGCAAGTCCGGGGATTGAGCGGAGCCGTGTGCATGTACTACTAACGAGAACTGAGGATGCAACAAACTGCAAGGCGATCCATCAGATCTCCATTTCCTTTCCAAACCATAACGGGCTGCTACACGGTTTGCCTCATCTTCGCCCTGCAGACATCGAAGATGCGGAACACAAGCATGTTGCAGATCCGTCGATCCCAATCACCAACCGCCCTTTGCACGAGGCACAGCACAAAATGCAGTGCAAGCTCGAATTTATTCTTTGATCAGCAAACTTGCAAGGGGAAATCACGAAGATCATGCTGCAACGTATGCATGCAATTTTGCGATCAATGTAACGACCCAATTCGGACTGTGGGTCCAGCCTTACCTGTGCTGCCATCAAACAGCCAGACGCCACACATCTTTTAGCACGCTACACCCCCGCTTTCAATATTCGCACGAAATCATAGATGTGCCCTTTTCAACTATCGAAGACGACATGATGTACTTTTCATTGGTGGATTATGCAGTTTCAATCCCACGGTTCTACAACAGCAACTTGAGCATAACACATTAAGGGACTTTGGCTAGTATGGCCATCTTCTCGCCGGATCCCCAGGTGTTTGAGCCAGACTAAAGTAAAGAAAAAAGGAAAGAGATTTGTGAGAGAGTGATGCATATGTAGTGCTGTCCACCCAGAGCAAGTCCATCAAGTCAATCGCGTGGACGATACGATCTTTAAAATTCATAAATCTTACCTGTGATGGCTATTCCAAGCACACCGTCTCTGGTACTCCTGGCCATTGGCTTTGTAGTAGCAAAGGTACATAAAATTATACCAATACACCATTCTCATCTATAAAGCAACAACTCACATCTTTCAGTTTCTCTACGTGGGCCTTACATGCCCAACAAGACACCTGCCGGGTCCCTGGTACACACGCTTTACACACTACCGCCTCAAACGAGCCGTCGTCACTGGCCAACGCATCTTCTACATCGACTCACTGCACGAGAAGTATGGCCCAATTGTCCGTCTCTCACCCACGGAAGTGGGCGTTGCCGACCTCGATGCCTTCAAGGAGATCCACAAGATCGGGACAAAATACATGAAGAGCGAATGGTACCTTCGCCTCGCCAACTTCCCCAAAGCCGGTGTCTTCACCATGCTTGATACCCGCGAGCATGGTCCGCGGAGGAAGCTGTTGTCCAGGTCGTTCAGCCGATCCTATCTCGTGCAGTACTGGGAGCCCGTCGTGAAAGAAAAGGCGCTCCTCGCCGTGCAAAAGATCAAAGCAGACGCTATGAAGAGCACAGCAGATGTGTACAACTGGTGGATGCTACTCGCCTCGGACGTCAGTGCCCATCTCGCCTTTGGCGATTCCTTTGGCATGCTCGAAGACGGACGCGTAAGATACACTCTCTTTCCCCCCAAATTCAAACCAACCTATCTCTGCGATACTAACACAGGCACTACAGACCAACCAATTCATGCGCGTCCTAAAAAAACTCACCATGGGCGCCGGCATAATGGTCGAAATGCCACTGCTCCGCCTCCTCCGCTTCATCCCCATCACCGCCATACAAGAAATGTTCAACGCCAACGAATTCATCCTGCAAGGCGCAGGCAAAGCTGTCGAAACCGCGCGTTCCCGCACCGGCGAAAACAACATCTTCGCCAAGGTAATCGAAGACTGCGAAAAGGAAGGCGAGGGCCACATTGACGACATGGACGTCCGCATCGAGGCCATGAACGTCATCATCGCCGGCACAGATACGACCGGTGTCACGCTGACGTACCTGACGTGGGCGGTGCTGCAGCGGCCGGAGTTGCAAGCTGCACTCGAAGCAGAAGTCGCGGGGTTGCAAGAAGATTTTACAGAGAACGATCTTATTAACCTGCCGCTGCTTAATGCGGTGATTGAAGAGACGCTCAGGTTGTATGGCGCGGCGCCGAGTAGCCTCCCGAGAGTTGTTCCGCAAGGGGGAACGAAGTTTGCGGGCCATTTTATACCAGAGGGGGTGACGGTGGATACGCAGGCGTATACGTTTCATCGTGATCCGCAGATTTGGAGTGAGCCTTTGGTGTAAGTTTCTATCGAACCCTCGTTATCTCGTCGTTCTTGCTGCTTGATGAACGAAATTTATTGACGGTGCATGCTAGATTCAACCCTAACCGCTGGATCCCTGATAAAGAAACTGGAGTGGCGGAAGCACTCTCTCCCGCTGCTAAACTGGCTTTTCACCCGTTTGGAGCGGGCGCCCGGTCGTGCATTGGGATTCATCTGGCGCGCATGGAGTTGCGGTATGCGTGTGCGTTTTTCTTTCGCGAGTGTCAGGGGATAAGGTTGGGGGAGAGGACGACGCCTGAGAGTATGGAGTTTGAGGTATGTTTCTTCTTTTCCTTTTTTACATGATTTGTCATTTTTTGGTTTTGGTTTTGAACGCAAAGGATGGGGAAACGGGGCTAACGAAAGTGATTAATTTTAGAACTTCTTTCTCATTGCGCCCAAGGCGCATCGGTGTGAGATTACATTCAGCGAGGCGCTGTAGGAGATGTTTGTGGGCTTGAGTTGGTGGATAGAGGGAAGAGACTTTGGTTTGGGATGTGGCTCATGGGTATGTTGGTCGTGCTTGTGTAGCAAACGATATGATATGAATGAGATGAATTTTATGCAGGGAAATGTCGGGTATAGCAATTAAAGCAATCAACGTTTGAATATGTAATGACGTTGAAGAAAACAGTCGAGAATTTTTTATAGCAACACACTAGAATTATGAAAACGGCCTAGAATGTCAACAGCTTAACTAAATGCATGCCACATCGAGACCTCAAGGTAAATAGATCAATTTACAAAAGTCTCATTCAATTAATTACTTTCATGGCTAAAGATGCTAAACCATTGCCATAACATTCATATCCCATACAAACCTCCACGAACAAAACATCCCTCGTGCCAACAAGCGCTTAAACCTTCATGGTATCAATCCACTCATTCCCCCAAAGCACACAACACACAGAGAGAATTACATCCAGCTCATACTACATCCGCTTACAAGAAAAACGCAGCAGCAGCAAGGAGGGCAGCAAATCCACCAGACACAGCAACCGCAGGCGCAGCATTAGCAGTAGCCTGAGGGAGCCCCGAGCTAGTAGGCGTGGCAGTACCGGTAGGACGAGTACCGTTTCCAGCACCAGCACCGCCGCCAATAGGCGCAGAGGGAGTAGGCTGGCCCGAAGTAAAGGGAGCGTTGGAGACGGGGGTGGCACCCGAGTATGCGGGCACACCGTCCTCGCTGTCAGAAACAGTGGTGTTGTTGGGGTTCAGGACCTGGTCGATGACGTGGACGACACCGTTGGCAACGAGGACGTCAGCAATAACGACTTCGGCGTTATTGACGTAGATGCCATCGTCGGTGATGGTGATGGTTACGTTAGCGCCGTTGACGGTGGCGATGGAAGTGCCGTTTGCAAGGCGGGTTGAGTATCCGACGGTGCCGGCAATCACGTGGTAAGTAAGGATCTTTGTGAGATCGTCGGCGGAGAGGCCGGGGAGGGCAGAACCAATGTTCTGGAAGGCTTGATTGGTGGGTGCGAATATGGTTACGTCGGGGGTGGTGTCGACGGTTTGGACCAGGTTGGCGGAGACGAGGGCGCCGCGGACGGAGGTTAGGCCTGCAGCTGTGGCGATGTCGGAGACGGAGCCAGGAATGGTGAGGAGGGTGTCGATGATGTGGATTACACCGCCGGTGAAGTTAACGTTCTGGGTTTGTTAGCAAGGGGAAGAATGGAGGTGGATTTGGGGACATACGGCTGTGGTAACGGTCGAGTTGCTTAGGCTTCCAGTGTAGAAGACAACCTTGTCGTCGTCAGTCGTAGCGTGGACGACCTGGCCGCCAGTGACGTTGGTGTACGAGCTGTTAGTCAGGAGCGTAGGAACGAAAGCGCCCTCGTCTGGGATAGCAGAAGATGGATACGATCCATTGAGGACGTGGTACTGGAGGAGGGCAGTAATGGCGCCCGGGTTGCTAGTCAGAGAAGACAATAGCTGAGGGCTGACTTTCTCAAAGGCCGAGTTTCCAGGCGCGAGGATGGTAATGTTGCTGGCACTGCTGAGTGACTGAAGAACATCTGGAGGAACGAGACCCGCGAGAGTCGACAATTCCGACGACGATCTCAAAGCGTCCGCGAGACTGGGAGTGGTCTGCGCGACGGCAGCAGCCGCGAGGGCGGCGGCAACAGAGAGCTGCTTAAGCATAGCTAATTGAATGCTGAGATGTAGTGAAAAGAGAAGGAAAACAGTAATAAGAGCAAAGAGGGTGGTAGAGCTGCTGTGAGGTTAACTTTTTTGAGTGCCTTATAATTGAGAGTTGGGGGGAAACAATGCAATAAGTACCATCACCGCCAGCGACATAGCCACAGGCAAGCCCATCCCGCCTCTTCTCTTGCTAGTCATGCCGTTACCTGTTCCAAGACCATCAGGAACCGACGGTACCGGCGAGTTCTCTCCAACACCCCTGCTCGAACCAATTAGGCCGAACAGATGCAGTATGGTGATGCTCGCTACAGGACGAGGCTTGTGTCGTGCGGTATGGCCCGGTAAGCATCAGTGATATCATAGATCTGTTGGCCAAGTCACAATACACGCGGATTAATGACGCCTTGAAACTGTAGGCCATTCATTTGTCGTAGATCCAAGCACTCTAATCGTGTCCGCGTGTTGTCGCGAGTGGAAAACCTGAATAGTAGTCATTGAGGCTGTGAACACGACACCTCACGATCGGAGGCTTAGTCTCTCAACCGGCCATTTTCTTTTTTTTCACTTCTCTTTCCCATCTGCCTGCTGCTTTGCACGTTTCGCGGCCGTCAGCAATCGTCTCCCAACGAAGGGCAGATGTCAAGTCCCCTTGCTGACGGAGTGGCTGGTCTGGTTTCACTCTAGCCCAACTCCAACCTTTTGTCCGGAGAAAAAAGCCCAGGGTCAAAGAAATAAAGATTCTGGAATGGTAGTACGTACTAGCCCCAACTGCAGGGGAGGGGTAAGAAACGTGTTGCCAGTTCTCGATCTGCAATGTGTGGGGTAGACAAGGGCTAACTAGCTTGGCCGACGACACCATCACCTAATCAGGTGTGCAGGGGGGGAAACCAACCGTATTTTATGATCAACCTCGACTCTTGACCATACGATGCGTGCATCGAGCATGCCAACAGCAGATCGAAGAATACCTTGGGGAGAAGACGAAGGATTGCGCGTCCCCGTAGCGCTGGCCTTGCATACTTTCCAAAACCACACCACTTTCTGTCTTGTATTGTAAAGGCTGAAAAGCTTAACCTCAGGGCTGGGTTTAACCCCAAGTTACATGGAGTGTATGTGTGTAACTTATTCATCGACCCCAATCAAACAGATTTTGAAAGCGCACACTCTCCCGTCCCGCTGACAGCCAACGGCCGTTGTTGCCAGGACACTGTGCTGACAGTTGCTCTTTCTCCCATGTTCCATCCAAACTATATCCAGATCGCCATGCACAAGCACAATTGCACATCTCTCCATCTCTCCGCCCATTCAATCCGACATAAATCCCAAGCCATCCTTAGCCATCTTCACTGCCTCACCCAAGCCATCCACCCCCACCGGCGACTTTTCGCCGCGACCCTCTTCGGACGCCTAACTGTACCCACATCCACATTGGCACCGCATGTAGATGTATGTACAACCAACACATCCTACACGCACACCCCCTCCACCCCCAGGAAAATCCTCCAAAAAATCCCCTGCTGAGAAGAGTATTACACAGAAAAGCACAGCCCCTTGGTCTCCCCGCGCTATCCTAGTAAGTTGTAAGTCATTTGTAAGCGGCGGCAAACAAATCCAACACCCTGGTATCAACCACCTCGCCTAACCGCGCCACCCTTGTTGCATTTGTCCCGAGCATCGAGCAACTTCTTTCATTTCCACACTTTGAACTTGAGATCCTTGCCCTTTCCTTTAATGCGCGTGTTTTGCCGCTGGGTACCTGATCTTTCCCGTTTCTCTCTTTCTTTTAATAATCCTAGATCTAGAACTCCCGAGGAGGGTGTGCGGCTGGTTTTGCAAGCGACATTTAATTGCGTTTTGTTAGTAATGGGTTGCTTGCTGGGTGCCGTTGGCGGCGGGGAAAAGGTAAGCTGACAATACGACTGAAAAAGCTTGTTATATCATGAAACTGGTTACTTCTTGCATCATCTGGGCTAGGCATCGTGGACTGTGCTGTGCTGTATATACCCCGCGGACTTGGGGATAGCGGTGGATGGTGGATGGGCAGCTAGAGCGCGTTGTTTTGTGCAAGGTAAGGGCACGGTGAAGTCTGTAGTAGTATATTCACGTAATGGAATGCCATGGAAGGGAGAAGTATCATGAACTGTGCCTCTCATTGAAGGCGTGTGGATTGTATCCCGCCGTTCGGAGTATCTTCGCCCGCTTCAACATCGCTAACTCGAGATAAATATGCCGCTCGACACTCGCCGTGTCTCGCCTCAGCGGACGAATACCCTCATTCGTGTGGTGTGCTGCTGACATCTATAGCTTTCCACGATGCGTCAAGCGAGACGGATAGTCATATCACGTCCCGTGTGCGGTGAAACCCAAGGTAGCAGGTACTTGTCGCATCCGGGTATCGCCGGTATGCAAAAGTTCATACTTTTCCCCAACAAGGTTGTCGTGATATTCCGCCATCCGTCCCTTGTCTTTGCTCTTCTCCCAAACAATCACAGTTGCTCTGCGCAACCGTAACAATACTTCCAGTCATAATCATAACTCGTCATCATCGCTGCAATTTCTCTAGGATCAACCATGCGGACATTCACACCTTGCCCCTCAACATCTTCCCCAACGACGCTCCCAGGATCCTGCTTTCCTTGCTTCTACTCTTGGGCGTCGGACTCACATGTCTAGACGAGGTCTTGGACTCGGCAGGTGAGACCTCGCGGCGCTTTCTCCTCACAGCAGCGTCTTTGGACTCGGCGCTGCTGGACGAGTTGAGAGTGTCGCTGCGTTTCCTGAGACGACGGGTTGGGCTTGATGTTTGCGCTTGAGGACGTGATTGCGAGGCAGACCTTGACGCTGATGATATCTTTGGCGGAGCGGCTGTAGAGGATGCTCGTCTCCGTCTTCTCTCTTCGTCAATCTGCACAGGCTCGGGTTCTGGTTTGCGAGTGACAGCAGGACTCGGTGTTCGTGCTCGTATTTCCTTTTCTGCAATCAAGCTTTGCCGTTCCATTTCTTCGAGTGCGTCAAGAGACACCTTTTTCATCTCAGGAGCTGGACGCGGCCGCCGGGGTTCGCTTTCTGATCGCGACGCCGCATAGGAGTCGAGCACCTTCTCGACTTGCTTCCTGTGTGCATCGGTGCTTGCCAGGCGTGTGACCTCGAGCACCAACAGGAAAGTGAAGATGTACCCGACGAAGAATCCGAGCCGACTCCAGAACTCGTAGGTGACGAGAAAGGAAAAGACTTTGACTGTGGAGATGATTGCGCCGATCATTTTTGCTTGAACGATTTGGAGTTTGGTAAGAAAGAAAGAGCTGTGAATTTGTGAAGCGGAGCGTAGTACTGCGGAGAAAAGTGTGATATCGTAAAGAGCAGCGTGATACCCCAAACCCGTCGTGTGATCCTTAGCAAATCCAGTATCGATACATGCGACCAGCGCTCAGAAACATATACAATCCTATTCCAATACGTTATCGCTGGACGTCAGTCAAACACCAAGAAAGTAAGAGAGTAATAGAAAGAAGGCGCGCAACCCCCCTCTTCAACAATTACAACCACCCCTCAGCGCAGCTCACCACCTTCCAATCCCACCGTTTCACCTCCGTGTCGCCAAGGGGGCCTCCTTACACAGGGGTCCTCCTTGAATGTTTGAGCATGAAACGGCTGACGGGAAACCGAGGAAGAGCGGGGAGTGGGGTACGTAAGGCAAAGGCGCGCGCGCTGATACGGTAAGAGGCTAGGTTCCAGATACCAATTTACATATTGTGGCTTTTGGGTGGTTATCTTTCGTTGTCGCAGGCGCCTTGTCGTGTGATGGGGGAAGGTGAGAGCGGGTGGGGCAAAGGAGGGGCAAGGGGGGTTGTAGCGAATAGATTTGCGAGGATACGATGGACGCCAGAGATAGTAGCAGGAGGAGCAAGGGAGTAGTTCGCCAGTAAGCGCTGGTGTTTGGAAGTACGAGGGCATTGTTCGCATGGGTTTTAGCTGGAGAGCAATATATTTTGCACCATAGAAGAAGAGGAGGTGTAAGGATGAGTGCGTTATTTCTTGCTTTTTTTCACCATCTCATCGTGGGTGGTTGTAAGACGGTAATCTGCCTCTTGGAGCTAGCAGCTCCTCTTCATTTCCGCGTATCTTTTGGTGGTTCCGACGGCGCATGTGAAAGAGAGAAAGCAGGAACTTCCCTGCAAGAAGATGTAGTTGGCTACCAGTAGTGGAAGTGGTGAGGGGAGTGTTTAATCCGTGAAGTTCTCATCTACCAACCTCCACTGTGCATTATCATCATATCCTTGCTCGTGGGCTCGAAAGAAGAAGGAGTGTGCTGTGGTTGCATTTGTGTATTGGTAGATAGCCAAAAAGGGCAATAGGGAAAGGTTTCAACATGTCCCATCCCCCATGCGCTGGCTTTATCTCGCTCTTGCTATTCAAAATGCCACAACACGCCAAAAGCGTAATAATACAGCATATAGTCGTAGTGTATGCATGCAACTCCGCACCGAACTCCAGACCCAAATTCGCTAAATGAGGAGAGAAAAAACAAGAGCAAAAAAACAAGGAAACGCCGCGCTCAACAAATGCAGTAACATGCAACAGGAAAAAAAGCCAAAAGAAGCAACCCTTTTGCTTGTCCAGTGTCTTTCCAAAAAAAAAAGAGGGCTTTACCGCCCGCCAGGCAAAATCTCATCGTTAAATATGCTCGCATCCCAGCTCCTCTCTTCCATGAGTGTAGCGGCATCTTCAGTCATCCAATGTGTTTCTACCGCACCCGAACCTCGCATGCTTTGACTCTTCATGTAGTTGCCAATGCGCGTCGTCTGCTCAAAGCCGACCACGCATCCCCACATAGTTGCAGCGAGCCATGAGAAGAATGAAGATACAGGGACCCACCAGTCCTTGATGAGATTGCGGTAGATGAGGGTAGGAATGACGTAGGGATATTTCGGAGCATTGGGGTTCACACTGAATGGGTAGGGATACGAGTGGGCGTACACGGGTCGACAGTATAACTCACTGGAGGAGCAAAGTCAGTTAAACAATTCACAGCAACAAATGGCGTTACAAGTGGATAAACATACCAAGCAACCTCTTCGCTTATCCACCAGACGAAGAGGGTGATGAGAAAAATGCTCAGACCCGTTAGTCCGCCCCAGAACCTCAGCCGACTGTTGGATACCTGGCGCAAGGACTTGAGTCGTTGCTCCCAGAATAAACTCTTCCACCACTTCCACATTGAAAAGTACTGCACGTGGTCTTCACTCGTACACAGACATGTCCGCTTGACCACCTTGATTTTCTCGCCATTCTCTCCCTCGTCGACATGCTCGACTCGGTCCTCAACGCGCTTCATGCCTCGACTTACGTCACGGATGCTAGTACGCGCTGCACGAAGGCGATCGCTCATGCGATGCAAGTGGACGAGCTCTTGCTGTCTTTGGCGTTCTGCATCGTTGCGGGGTGCATCAGTTGGAATCTGAAGGCCCTGAAGAGTATCTTCGTCTGCTGCGATTTCAGTCAATGGAGTGATGAGCTCCTCAAGTGAGTTGATTGTGGAGTCACCAAAATCTGCTGTTGATTGTTTGTCGTGAGCTTTCGCTTCTTCGACGAGTGCTTGTAGTGCAGATCTGGGTAACTGGGGACGGATCACTTCCATAGCTACATTTGCAGACCCTTCTGCGCCAGGCTTGAGTCTCTCAAGCGATTTGGTCTTGCGTGGATCGACTTTCTTGGGTGAGCGTGAACGCGAACGAGATCTACTTGTAGAGACAGATCTTTGAGTAGTACGTGGACCTGGTGTGTCGACCCAGGCACCAGTCACTACCGGAGTCTTGGGGTTCAATATTGTTCTCTTTGCGGGCATTGGTGTTGCATCTACTCCATTGGTTTTTGCTCCCTTCTCCGTTGAAGATTGCGGCAATTGTTCGGCTTCTTGGGGTGTCTCTCGTGACCCCTCTCGCTCTGTGTCCCCTTGTGACGCAGGTGCCACAGGTTCGGAAACGGCCTTGGGCACGGATGCGTTCACTTCCACGTTTTGCATCCTCTCTTTGCCTGAAGATTGGGTACGCGTGGTTCCCGTCTCTGATGAGCCGTCCAGCGGCTCTGGAGGTGTCGCCTGTGGCCGCGCCGGGCTTGGGGTGTTGGAAGCTCTTGCCAGCCGACGCAGCAGGTCCTGTGAGTCGTGTCGGCGATGTGGAACGCGCTTTGGTGGTATTCTTTCAGCAGTGGCAACCACTTCGCGGTCTACCTCAGCTATGCTCTCCGTGCTCTTATACATTGCAGAGGGCATGTCTTCCTTGCCCACACCCATTACCGGCTGTGACTTGCCAATTGACTGCCATGACTGTGTGCGCATACGCAGCTTTTTCTGGGACGGCGGAGACTCTTGCACGACTGGTTCAGGGTTCGATGCGCCATGGCTTGCACTCTCGGCTTTCCGCCCAGACGAAGACCGTCGGTGCGCTGGCTCGGGCGAGCCCGACCGTTCCTTTGAGCTCTCAATCTCGCGCCGCCGTATGTCGTCTAGTACGGTACTTCTGGGGATGTAGGGCGTAGATGCAATCATGGAAGCTTCGTTGAGCTCAAAGGTGAGGTCCCACTCCTCGGAATCGGCGCGTGGAGTGCCGACCATGGACGTCTTGTGCGAGAGCGGGCTATCTTCGACTGAGCGGTGTGGCAGGTTCGCGTTGTTGCCGTAGTGTTGATCGTTTGTCCCATCTTCTTCTGGGGCCGTGGGTGTCTGTTGCTGCTGGTCCTCGTCGTAGGCGATGGCCCGCATCCAGTGCCTGTTGCTCCTGCCCTTCCTACCCCATGTTGCCGGCACATGTATTGCTGGATTGCTGCTCGTGCTCCCGTTACTGCTGGCTGGGCGGTCCAGGCTGGCATTTGCACTCGCCGCCGCTGTTGCTGCTGCGTTGTTCCTCTCGAGGTTCTCCAGGGTCAAGCCCACGCGCGGATGTGCGCGCGCCTTTGTAAAGGGCTGGGGCCGGCTACTGGCGGCCTGGCTCAGTCGTCGTCTGTCGCGCTCGTTGCGTATCATGAGCTTATCAAAATCGTCTTCGGCGTCATTTTCGAGCTCGCTCAGTCCAGACACGACAGAGTCTGCATCGTGCAAGTCGTGTCGGTCGTGGTTTCCGGTATCCATGGTGCCGAGTCCATTGGTCCTGGTGGTGGTTGTGGTGGTGGTAGCTAATGTGGGTCTCTGGAGGTGTGCGTAGCGTGACTTGACAGCGGTGGCCGACGGCGGGGAAATGGGATGGAGGGGCTGGCGCGTAGTCATTGCCGGGCGGTGGGCTGATTGCGATATCTGCGCATAATACTGAGGGCTGTGCGAGGATCCGGGGGTTGGTCTGCGTGGCTACAAGATATATTTCGAGTAATGAGGGCGGTAAGCGGACTAGCTTTGTGCATGTGTTGTCGCATCGCGCACGCGTCGTGGCTCGCTACGTAGGAACGTGCGCCACAGATTGCCGCAGGGATCAGGTCACCAGGTATACTACACACGCACGTATAGGTGTATGTTTGTACTAGTTAACTATACGTTTATCTATATCATGGTTCAACGTCACAACTCGCCTCATAGTCAGAAACCATCATGGCTCTTGCTTGTCAATGGCCTCCATCCTCCTCTTTACCATGTCGGCGTCACTGTTGCCTTGCTCGTCCCTCCATGCACGAAACGCCTCCTCTCGCATCACCTTCCGCGGTGCTCGCTTGCCAGTGAACAACTCAAACTGAGCAAAAGCTTGCTCGGGTATGAAGTCTAGCCCATCCATGTACGTCCAAAGCTTGTTTGTTGCATCTCGCACCTGCTGCTTCAGCGGAGTGTTGAGTGACTTATACGCCGTCTCCATGACAATCCCACCCGTAGGGCTCTCCATCCACTGCTCGGGAAGAGTGAACTGTGCTGCTGGCCCGCCGTCTATCGGGTCGGTGGGTATGCAGGAAACGATGATGGTTGGCTGGCGAAGTGCCTCTGGCCAGGCGTCGTCACGTGACTCGAGGATCTTGAAGTTTGGCAGGTTCTGAGGCGTGATCGACGACACACTCGCTGTTTCTGTTGAGCTTGAAACAAGACGCGAAAAGTGCGCGACAAGGTTCTTGGCCTTCTCAAGTGTCCGATTGAAGACGACGATGTTTCTCACCCCCATCTGCAACAGCGCGTAGACGGCCGCCCTAGCCATACCACCAGCCCCGATAATGAGGCCACAAGACAGCGGCCGTACTGCGTTCGCAGGAGACAGCCCCCTACGCACGCAAGACCGAATCCCAATCCACTCAGAATTATCTCCATACAGAGCCTGAATAGGCCCAGACTGATTGCGTTCCTGAAAAATTTCCAGTTCGCTTGGGAGACTGCCATCCTGGTTACGACGACGCACGGGTATCACTGTATTCACAGCACCAATCGCGCGAGCATGCTGGCTCATCGAATCCACTAGTGCAATCACCTCCATCTTGAATGGCTGGATCACAATGGAACCACCAAAGTTTGGCTGACGTACCAGTTCCTTGAGACTGTTGAGCGAGGGGCTCTGAATGCGAATAAATTCATGGGGCATTCCGCATGCCCGGTACGCAAGATTATGCATTGCCGGTGACACACTGTATCCCAATCGCTTACCAATAATGTAAATCCGCATTGGGTCAAGAGTGAACGAGCTATACAAAGCCTTGGTAACTTCTCGCGCTGTCACCCGAGAGTCATCAGTGCGGTGCGCCACTGGCCCTGTCGTGTCCGTCTTCTCCGTTGCTGAAGGTGGCACAACGGGTGTCAAGTGCTTGTTAAAACAGACGGAGCGCCGGCCTGCTCTTCCTGTATTGTAGCAGATCAGAGGCACTTGGGCATCATGCTTTGCCATTCTTGAGCTGAAACTGCGAACTGAAATGTCGTCATCAATAGAATAGGCTGGCCGAGTAAATCGAACAGCCGAGCAACCAATACGCACAGCCATTTCATATTGCACAACCCAGAAATTATCCTCCCATAGCGTGTCAGCATGGAGGTGGCCAATGATCTTGGTTGTGCCTCGAGAGGCAATCAAATCTGTAAGCGTCGCTGCATCTAGCGACAAATCAACTGTCGCATACTCGGGTGCCATTCTCAATCCATGGCGTACATGTTCCAGATAAAGCGTCCGATGGCCGTCCGTGGGGAATGTCGGGGGTATGTGATAAATAATGGGCACTACTGTACTTCTCCGTACCTTGGATATGCAAGCACTAACCTCATCCAGGGCATCGGCCATGATGTGTGGTTGGCTAAGATCAAATATGATTTCAAAGGCATCTGATCCAACCTCCAGACGTTGTACATCTGCATCTTCGGCTAGGATGTCTTCTAGCGGTACCTGGACGGCACAAGTGTAGTTGCGGAGCTCCGTCGCCACGTCAGATAGCGGATATCCAGGTTCCAACGGTGGAATTGATAGCCCGACTGAGCCACCCGAGTTTTCGGGATTTGTGACTATCGATAGGAATTTAAGAAATGTTCGTTGGGCTCTTTTCAGCGTGAGAAATGCGGGGGCCACTGGCTGATCATCAGCAGTGTCAGCACTGGTGGGTTTGATCTCCGAAATGTTATAGAATTCGTAATTAGAGCACCGCCGAAGGATGGGCGCAGTTAACGCCAGCATGTCTTTCAGCCTCTTCAGGTCGGGCCCTCCCAGATAGCTGTGCAGACTGGAAAGGTCACGCTGTACGTGTACTACGGGGTGCGTGCGAGCAAAATCCTGTATCAACAACTGTCCGTTTCTCTCCAACGAGAGCCCATTGCAGACAATAATTGCACCTTGATCGTATTCATCAAGAATGCTCCGCAGAAGCTCTTCTTGCCGTAAATTAAAATTGGCAGCCCCAAACTGCTTGCGGTACTTGGCAGTAGAGAAGCCCGTCGTCTCTTGGAACATGTCTTCTACGTCGAGCACCCGCCTCCGACATGCTATTGAGGCAATGACGGCCAAGGTGGACTTTCCAGTCCCAGGCATACCAAGTAGCACTATTGAGGCATCTGCCCTAAACGTGCGACGATGAGGACTCGCTGGGGGCAAGGGAGCGGGGGTGATGCGAGGGGTGGATCGCGCACTTGAAATGGTCGAGGCTGTTTGTTGGTCAGCACGTAACCAACCAGACAGGTACATCCTTACGTACTTGCGCCATCTGGGCTGACCTTGCGCCTTTGGGGAAGTACTGTAGAGTCTGATGTTGCTGTCTCGCGCGTCACCGAGTTACTATAGGAGCGGTAGCCATCAGCAGCTCCGCCGTTATCTTCCTCCAAAGAAGCAAAAGCGCGTTTGGTCCCTATCGCTGCGGAGGCCATGATGGCGGCGCCGGTCTGGGTGAGAGTACAGAGGCGTCAAGGGTCCAGGTTTCGGACGCTCTATTTCTCCGGTGGTTCTTCAAGTAGCCGTGCGGCCGAATACAACAGGTGATATGGGTAGACTGTGGAGCCGAAAGTGGTTGGGACGACTCGAGGTATGCATGGTATGATGTATCATGGAAGGGATGGGCAGGGCAGCTGTTAATCGTCCGCCGTCAACCTGGTAAGCGATTGAGAACGGCAGAGCGCGGGAAAATGGACGGCAGCTGGTTTTACACAAAGGCATGTCACAATGGTGGTGGTGGTGGGCCGATGGGTACGGGGTAGTCGCAGAGAGGGCAATGGCCGGCAGAATGCGCCACCGGATAAGCCTTTTTCCCCTCACTTGCGTGTCGTGCCGAACTCGCGTAGACACTCGACGTCTTGCGCTCCTATTATGCGCGAGGCATACACATACACTGTCTAACAGCCCCGGCCCACCCTCCGCAATCCATGACACTCCCCGGATCATCTGGCCGCTGAGCTCCGTAGCATCCCTGGACCAACCAGACTGCTTCGTCTCCCTTTCTCGCTGCCGAGGCTTCTAACGTCGACTTTTTGGGTTACTACATGACCCCCTACATCCAGCCATGCACATGCACCACTGAGCATCCCGTTTTGTGATCATAATATATTGCGAATCCGTTCGCATCGGGCTCATGCCTGCACAAAGCCAGGCAAAGCGCCAATCCGCACCTCCATCCGAAGAGAAGCCTGCCAAACGCACTCGTGTGTCACGAGCATGCGACCAATGCCGCGTTGCACGTGAGAAGTGTGATGGCCTCCAACCAACTTGCTCTACCTGCTCAGGGACCACCAGAAGATGCTCCTACACGGCAAACCCCAAGAAGAGAGGCATCCAACCAGGCTACATTCGCACCCTCGAGTTGGCACTTGCATGGCTTTTCCAGCACAATCTAGACAATGAATCTGCCCTCAAAGAGAAGCTAGCACAGGAGGGTGCTTCGTCATTACTCCTCAGCCGTGACTCAAAGGAGTCGAACAAGCTCCACAGGCGATGGCGCAAATCAAAGTTCTACATCGACGTTGACAAACAGCTGTCTGGAGGAGAGCCGTCAAGGCATCAACAGGCTACCTCACCCGGTTCTTTTAGCAGCGACGAGGATTCAGACGCCGAGGAGACTTTGAACAAAAGAGCCAACCGTAGCCAAGCAAGTAATGTTGAATTCCAGAGCAGTGTTGAGCCTTCAGGTGTTGCACAAATCGTAGCAACA
The DNA here is from genome assembly GCA_026262445.1 of Bipolaris bicolor. Taxonomy (NCBI): domain Eukaryota; kingdom Fungi; phylum Ascomycota; class Dothideomycetes; order Pleosporales; family Pleosporaceae; genus Bipolaris; species Bipolaris bicolor. Next base: position 254,022 of record JAODYD010000008.1, on the reverse strand, counting down.
TCACATAAACAGCCGGTCAGCATCGGTGCCCCAGAAACAATTCCACAGGATAGCTGGCAACTGTTCGAAGTATACTTTACCAATATACACTCTTGGCTTCCCATATGCGAGAAGCATGATACCCTAAAATCCGCCTATTCTTACCCTCTGCATAGCCATTCCAGCAATCCCGAGCAGTCCGTTTCTGGGGCGCATGCTGAAATGTGGAGCATCCTGGCAGTAGCATCACTATATGATGCAGACCCGAACGACTCCCTTGATCCATCATCCACAAGGCCTATGAAGCTGTACGAGACTGCAAGATCCATGATACCAAGCGAATCTGGACGTTTCGATGTCGGACATATCAGAGCTCTTCTGAATCTGGTCGTGTTCAACATCTCCCGAATGTTGACGGCTTCAGCTTGGCTGCTCGTTGGTTACGCATCGAGAGCCCTGGAGAATATAGACCAATCGACATTGATGGCAAACTCTAGACACAAACATGTCTACTACGGGTGTTTACTCCTCGACGGCATGCTAGCATTTCAACTCAACCGCCGTCCTCACTTTAGGACGACCGATCTAGGGCACCTTGGGCCTATTGACGAAGACGGTTTGGAAGAGTGGCAACCTTGGTCTGGTTTTAATGATCCTACGCATACTAGTAGGATGACCCCACTGCTTTCTCTAAGTACGTTCAACAATGTCATTGAATTGGTTGACATACTTGTAAGCACTGGGCGACAGTCAGCGCAAGATGGTTACCAAGAAGAGGCTGCTCAGCGTCTTGAGAGGTGGAAGACGTGCCTACCCCCAAAAGTGGTCGCTTTGTTTTCTAACAACTCCTTTTCATTGCTCGCCCCGCCGACTGCCCTGCTACAAGCGACATATGACTGCGCTTTTTTTGTCTCCCATCCTTCGGATATAAATTTACAACTATTCCTCAAGGGACTTGATAAGTGTCAATTGGGCATTGGTGTCCAACGACTACCCGTACCGATCAAATGTCTCGTTGTCACTATCAGCAGACTTGCTAGTCAACTCAATCTGCGTGAAACGACCCGCACCCATTTACAAAGGTTGCGAGCGGCTATGTTATCAATACCGCCTCAGTTGCATCATTATGATCCACAGAATCTTGAGAGCTCCAATATGCCGGCCAGACGATCTTCAACAGCCATAAATCTGTCAACACCAGAATCACTCCAAACCGCCACTCCCGATGGCCGCAACATGGCCCAGCCAACAATAGATCCCCTCAATGAATTCTTCTCTGGGCCATATCCAACGAATTCATCGCATGTGGCAGTGCCTAGTCCATCACAAACCGATCCACGATACCCTGAGCTCACCAGCGATCTTGAGACATTTTTCGACGAATTGGCATCACTTGATAGCGCAACTCGGCCAGATAACCAGCCGCAATTCATGCAAAACCTTGGTTTCGGGCCTGGAGCAAGCATGGCTGATCTGTTCAGCGAATACATACCTATGCAGTCGTCAAATTTTCTGATCCGCGACGACGTGGCGCCAGCAAATCTTGATCAGTATGCCTTTTACGACGGAGGCTGAGTAGACAGATATCCGAATGTCTCCACACAATTCATGTTACGTATTCAGCATGTTACATTCGCCTGAAGATCATCAGCTTTTAATCGTTGGAATTTGTTGTTAAATTTGACCAACATGATAGTTCGCAAAGCTACACAAGTTCACAAAGATATTATGGGTCGCATTATACATGTATGCATTTGGCACATCTTCGGGGCAGGTCTTGTGATTCATCGCTATCCTTTCTAGGATTGCAAGAATTTTCACCTCGCCGTATATAGAATTTAGGATAAATCGCCCACCGGATGAGATGATTTGTTTAGCCCTTGTCGAGCTGATCAAAGACATGTATTCGCGTACTACTTCCGGGCAAGAATGAAGAGCTGCTCCAATACTAGACGAGCAAAACCCTTGCCCCATTTCCAACTGCGCATATGAAACCATTCCGCACACCCGGAACAGCAAATCTTACCAACCAGTCAAAATATTCATTCAATGAAGAATATTCAAATCAAACGCCACTTATCCCGTCCATGATCCTCGGACACGTTCCCGAAGAAAAAGTGTTTAGAAAAAGGAAAATCACCAAGAAAACGAAAAAGGGTTTCCCTCATCAGACGAACATGTGCGCCACGTTTCGAGATCAATGTTTCATAATCTCCTGCATAGCCACAATTGTCAAGTCGATCTGGCGGATAGGGGGAATAGACTTTTTATAGATAGTCCCAAAAAATTGACGGATACTACTTGGATGTCCTTTTTCTTTTCCAAAGGACCGCGGCATAAATCCATGGGACTCAACGCAAATCGATATTTGAATTATCGTCATTATGCCTCCTTTGTTCAACCGGGAGAGGTATCTAGTATTATATCACGAAGCCTAATTCTTAGCATCGCATTATGCGAAGAAGAAATCTAGCAGGAGGAGGGGAAGAAAAACAAACGGGACGTCGAGGATGGAGGGAGGGAGGGATGGGAATGTATAATTCTATTATTTCTTCAGATACGAAAGCAGGGTATCATCGCAATCTAGACCAATGGAGACCATAACCATCCATTCATGCTTCCCTCCAACCCCCTCTCCACCCCTTCCCCAAAATTCGCTAGCACTAGAACGAAAAAAGAAGAATGGAAGGCATGCAATCAAATATCCGTCATGCCATCCATCCCCCCTATCTCCCTACTAAACTGTTCAAAATCAACCCCTTGATCCTCAAACATCTGCTTTACTTTTTGGGCCGCAGCAGCTTGTCGTTCGGGGGTAAAGCCACCAGGGGCACTACTTTCGTACTGGATGAGCTCGACCCATCTGAAGAACAAACTCTCCTTGCCCATGGCCGTCAGCTTGTCCTTGAAGGCAACGACTTTTTCCCTAGCTTCCGTTTCCGACCCTTCATCGAGCTTGGCGCAGTCCCATACAGCCCACTGTCCATTATCGCGCTCCGCGTCGCCAACGTACACGAAGACGCTTTTGCGGACGTGATCGAGAGTGATGTCCTTGCGGTCGAGGAGCTGCGTCGCGGCCACCATGCCGAAGAAGTCGAGATCGAAATCCGCGTCCATGAGCATATACCCTGTTTTCTCGCGGAGCCGCTGCTTGTCCACCGCGGGCAAGATGCGCGTCTTGAAAAAAGGACTCTCGCCTCCTCTGCGTCCGCTGCTTCCCTCCGCCTCACCCAGGAGATCCTTCGCACCCCACCCCCTGCTAACCCTTACATAAATCTCCTGCTCTCTAAACCCAACGTTCCAGCGCCAACTAACAGGGTTGCCGGGCTGCTCGACGAAGAAACTCCAGGGCCAGGGTCCGACAATGCGGAAGAGGAAAAAGTCGAAGAGGAATAGGAGCATGCGTCTTCCAACTTTCCAGAGCAGCGAGCCCCATGTGTTAGAGGCCCAGTATATGGTTGTGTGGTTGGCTTGACCAAGGACGGACTTGGCGATGTCGAGGTAGTGGGGACCGATGGTGTATAGGCGCCATAGCAGGAGCAGCACGAAGCTGGCGTTGAGCAGGAGGGGCACAATGAAGATGCGGCGTTTGAACCATGCGGGGTGGGGGTCCACGTGTGTTACGTAGACGAGGGAACGGTCGAAGGTGTAGAGGAGGTTTTCGAGCTCCGGGGGTGCGGATGTAAAGGGCGGTGGGATGGCCTTTTTGGTGACGTTGTTGGCCTGTTTGCCCGCGCGCGGCTTCGCTTTGGGCGGCATTGCGAGTGTGCGGTGGGTGATTCGAGGGCTAACTGTGCGGCACAGGTGGCATTGGTGATGGCAGAGGAGATTGTTGGTGTTGTTGTCGTTGTTGTTGCCAGGTCTAACGGACGAAGTTGTAGGTTTCAAGCGTCATTCCGATGGGTTTCACCGTGCCGAAAATCTGGGGTAGAAAGGACATGCATGCTGCATCCATTGGCAAGGCGGTGGGTGGACAGCGGCGTGTTTGACATGATACCTTGGGTTGGTCCTTCTTGCAAGGTGTGTGGCCTTGGAGAGATGAGTTTTTTACTTGTTGATTCCGGTCATGCTTTGCAGGCACAGACACAATGGCATATATCAAGCATTCCGCATCTACACCATGATGCTCCGTGACGCCGAACAAGCAAAGTCGGCGCCGGCCATGCGAGGGCCGATACAAGCGTCATTGGTCGGCAATCATATACCGTTTCCACCGATCTCTCACCACTTCCCCCCACTCAACGTCGAGTAAGCGACAGAAGCAGATCTCCGGCTTCACTGAGGAGACCCGGGCACCACCGTCGTCAGGCCGTCGATAACGTCAAGAGAGACAAGTGCCGTGTTGGCGCATCTGCTAGACGCTATAGCACGACCACAAGTGTGCTTGTAACGTCCACAGCCCAGGGCCTTCGCCGAGAGCGAATTTCCCGTATAGGAGAGCAAAATGAAGGCCAAAGTTGTTCATCAAAGAAAAGCACGTTGCCCTAAGAAACGGTCCTCGGAAGGGCAACCAGTCTTGGCCCTCTAGATCGACGCGTCTATCTCTGTCTTTGCACGCCACGAGCGCGGAACGCATATACCATTGAGCAGCCAATGCCACTGCGGCTTTGAGCTGTGCTACCATGGCCGAGCTGAGCTAACAATGGGGCCGCATATACGTGCATGGAACCGCTGCCCCCTCTAATTCAGACTAATTACAGAGTCGTCACGATTGTACACGCTGGTCATGCATTTTGCTTATGTATGACCGTCGGGCCCCTTGGTCTAAGCTATTGCCAACTATGATTTGAGCCCCAGCAGTCGCGCGGCCATCCCAGTGTGTGCACCTGATATCCACCATCTAGTCCCGTTCCCATTGTCGAGAGAGAGCCGTGTTGGCTTTCCCTTGATCTTGTACATCCTTGATTTGGACATTTTGCGCGCTCCCCCAACTAACAAACAGTGAAGTATGTCTTCGCAACAAGGAGCACAGGGTTCTCCGGTATGTGTAGTAGAATTCAAAAAGATGAAACGCGTAACTGAAATTCAAACAGGATACCGTAGCAACTGGCAAAGGTCCCCCGTATGCTCCTCGCGATGCCGGTCTAGGTGGATCGCCTGACATACTGCCTGATGTCCCCGTCGCAGTCATTTTCCTCGTCTTTTACCTAGTATTCGGTGTTATTCACATTAAGATCTTCAAAAGTAATAAGCATCGCGGTCACAAGTTCATCTTCAATGGCGCAATCTTGGGTAAGCTATCTTGACCATCACCACGATACACTGACGACTTACACGCTGTAGGTCTTTGTAAAATTCGAATCATCACTATGATCTTACGTATCGCGTGGGCCAACTATCCTAGAGATGTCGGCCTTGCTATTGCAGCAAATATCTTTACTTATGTCGGTACCATCATCTTATACATGGTCAACTGGTTCTTCGCTCAACGTATCATCCGCGCCCAACACCCCAGCCTAGGATGGTCGACACAGTACCGCCTCTTCCATAGAGGTGGCCTTGTTCTTTTGGTCTTCACCTTACTCGGTCTCATCGTAAGCCAAATCTGGAAATTCTTCACTCTTACACACATGAAGCAAGATGCCTTCCGAGTCCTCTTCTTGATCGCCCAGACATATGCCACAGCCTTTTGTTTCGCACCCGCCATTCTGGTTGCTCTTTCGCTTCTCATTCCGCGTACCGAGGTTGAAAAATTTGGTGCTGGACGACTACGCTACAACATTACGATTCTTGTCATCTCAGTATGCATTCTGTCGGTCGGACAGGTGTTCCGTTGCGTTTTGGCCTGGATCCCGCCAACCTTAATGATCGATGTTCAACGCGGAAATGTGGCGATACCCTGGTATCTGTCCAAGGCTAGCTTCTACTGCTTCAACTTCCTCACTGAAATTCTAGTTGTCATGCTATTTGCCGTCGTCCGCGTTGATCTACGCTTCTACGTACCAAACGGCGCCAACAAGGAAGGAGACTATTCCAAGAGTCGTCTTGATTTCCATAACGACGATGAGAAGACTCCAGTTGAAGAAAATTGCACAAAAGAGCCCATGATCCACCAGAATGACTCGAACCAGACACTGCACCGGTACCAATCTTCTGTATTTGAGGATACACAGACACTTGCCGACTCGTTACGATACCCGCACTCGACTCTAGAGGTTGACGAAAAGACTGGTAGCTGGAAGGTGAAACGTCTTTCGACAGATTCAGGAAGAGTTCCACATGGTGCAATGCTAGCGTCTAGATCAGCTCTACATTCAGGTCCTTCAAAGTCAACGCTGAACACGACTGCATCCGGGAGTACATCAAATGACAGAAACTTCCGCTCAAATAACAGCACACCTCCAGTTCCAGAACTTCCGGCCGAATGGCCATTACCCGATGCCGTGCCGCCACAGGGCACAAGTCCAGTTTTAGAGCACCCGAATATGGTATCTCACAAGGTTGTAACTCGGAAACAGACCTTTGAGCTGGAGAACCATGAACTGAATAACGTCGATGTGGGTGATGCAGTTACGGATGCACTGGCGAGGCTAGAAATGAACAGTGACAGGAAAAAGGCCAAAGCACCCATGAAACCACCACTTGCTCACTACCGAACCAAGACGCCCATTCCAGAATACAAACCCACATCCGCTATGAAGTCCGTAGCAGAAAGTCATTCGGGTCTCCCGAAATCCGCAAAATACACCTTCTACCAACCACCCAAAGAGCCAGTGCGCCACCGAGCTAGCAGCACACCCCTCTCCTCTCCCCGTTATTCCGAGGACGACTACCTCCCGGACCTCCCCAAAACACACCGAGCCGGCCGCTCAGTCTCCATCTCGCACCAACCAGCTAACCTCTCCTCAAGCCCCAGCCTGGAAATCATTTCCCTCCTCAACACAATGAGCGGCCCCCAATCCCGCATAATCGACGCCTCCCTCCTCCGTGAACCCCTCACAGCAAACCCGACACACCTCGAACGCAGTCCCATATTAGTATCCCAAACACCACCTCGAACCCAGCACCACAACAACAACCCCTCTAGTTCGAATCCCAAACCCAATCCTTACACCCCTCCTGACCGCACAATTCCAAACACCACCAGCAACAATAACAACTCACATTTCCTGCGCCCAGACCGCGACGACGCCTCTTCCACCTCATCCTCAACCCACGACAGACCGTATACCCAAACAAGTTCAAATTACAGTCACGAGTACAGTCCGTCAAGTATAGATACCGCCGAGAAAGCCTGGGCCCAGGAGGAATTTCGAAGATTTAGTTCCGAACCCCTTGCTGTGTCTTCGACGGCGGGCATGGCGCGCGCGGCCAGTCAGTTGCGACGCGTTTAGTCGGTATGCTGAGTGGAGGGGGTGGGATGTCTAAATAAAACAGCCCACCCTCCCGTTTTCTTTTTTATCTAGTAGTAGTACTCCCATGGTTTGGGATGGTTGGATATATGCCCTTACTACTTTACGTACAGTCCTTTTTTTGACTGACTGACTGACTGACGGCCTTGACCCTATTTTGGCCGGTGGAAAAGGTACTTTACGTTCTCTCTCTCTTGGAGGTGGCTTTTCTTTCTTTCTTTCTTTCTTTCTTTCTTTCTTGGATTTTCCCTTATCATGATTCTGCGGACGGCGGTGTTGGATTATGTTTTGTTTTTGTTTTTGGAGATGTACACATGACGCTTTTGATCGACGTCTCTCTTTCTCTCTCACACACGTTTTCTTGTTTTTTCTTTATCGAGGTTTTGCTTTGGGGAGGATGGCATTTAGGTTGGGAAAAAAGGGGAAAAGGCAAATATTCCCCGTCATGCACTCATTCGATCTCTTTTTTCTTTTTTCTTTCATTGTGTATATCATGGTTGGGATGCAATGAGATTGGGTGGATGGGAGTGATACGAAAGGGCTGATTACTGGACATTTTTCTTTTACTTGATTTTTGGGGGTGGTATATGAGTTTTCACATGCTCGTAGTTTGGACATCACATGGGGCTTTTTTCTTTATAAGGCTTACGTACACGGCGTTTGAATGGAAATGTGGTCTTGGCCATTAGGAGAATTTACAAATGCAAAAAAAAACATCACACACATTACATTTTCATTATGATTTGAACGACATGTCATGATGATGATTTCGTATCGTATTCGGTGTACACTCACGACCATGCATGCCAACATTTCTTATCTCTGTATCTCACTCACTCAACCACCACCACCACGACAACGTCCATCTCTCCACTATGCAAATTAACTATTACAGCTACTTGGGCGTCGTTACCACACCTTCATACTCGCGACTTGCTATATAATCCAGAGTGCGCTGGAAATGTTTACGGGGGTTCTCGAGAGAAGAAGCGTTTTCGTTTGATTGCAGATTTGAGTGGATGAGTTCGATGAGGCCGTTGAGGTATTTAGTTGTAACCTAGTCTTCTCGTTAGAAAAATGGCGGTTTAAATTCGATTCGAGGAGAAGACGTACGGCTTCGTTTTCTTGATCAAAGTAGTAGACATATCTGTTTAGGATCTCGACGAAGAGCTCAACTGATACGGCGGCGTCCATGCAGGCGTCGGCGACACGGAGCGCTCGTTGTAAGCATTCGAGGACACGTTTGCCGTCGCGGTAGAGCTGGGTTTGTTAGTACCAGTGTCATGCATGAAATTGATTACAAGCCACTTACGTCCTTGGGGTCCTCCTCACCCAGCGCCCGAATCTCCGTCGCCCACCACAGGTGGCTTGCAAGGTACACCGCGCGGCATTGATCCGGCTTCTTTAGCAGCTTGCTGCCGTGTAGCGCGCACTTAGTAATTAGGGTATCGTAATTCTCCTTTCCGAAATTCCTTGTGGTGTGCAAGCCGCTTGCAATGACGCATACAGCCTGGAACTGTGCTCTTGAATCGCTAATAGCCTCCTCGTAGATTGTAAACGCTTGTGCAAAAAATTCGTACGCGACCTCTTCGAAGCCGCTCTGGTCTGCGACCTGACCACAAGCAACAAAGAGGCGAAGGGAAAGGTCTGCGGAGCCTGTGACCCGAGTGTACAGCGTCGAGAGGGTATTGTGCATGAACTTGTAAAGAGCCGATGACTGCGATTGCCAGTTGTCTTCAAAGTGTTCACGCTTCTTGTACTGGCGAGCAAGTTTGAGTGACGCTGTGATGATAGCAGGAGATGTGTATTTGACGCGCTCGTTGCCTTCGGCAAAGGCTTTTCGCGCGGTCTGCAGGAGCTGAGTAGTGTTAGTCTTCTGAAGTAGATGAAGCCCTAGTCGAACATACCTTGAACTGGGTATCGTTGTCTTTGCCATGGATCAGATGTACTATCCGCGCGAGCCAACCCTGCTCTTCTATTGTCTCCTCCGTCTCCTGTGCCCTTCTCTGGATTGGTCCACCTGGGTATCCTTGCGCTTGTTGTATGCCTTCTCTAATTAAGACTTTCAAAATCTCCAATACGCTTTCGAGGTTTTCTGCTGTCGCAATAGAAGTTTGGTTTCGCATGAGACTTCTTGCTACCTCGCCTGCTACAGCTCGTCGAGTCGGGTATGGTTGTGAGTGTAGGAGCGGGATGAAGTTTGGTAACGCTAGAGCGGTGAAGAGCGAAATGTAAGTCTTGATGGGCGAAAGCAGGAGACTGAGGATTTGGCTCTGAGTAGCTTGCGAGTGAAGGTCTGCGCTGTTCTGGTATTCAGCAACTTTTTGGTTTGCAAAGGTCAAAACTTGGTCAATGTAATCGAGCCGTTCGGGGTAGATGTTCCTGTTGGAGTTAGTACGTGGTGAGTAGGATATATCACTGAGACCTACAGCGCAAGATTTGCCAGTGACACCAGCAGTCCAATGGTGTCTTGTATTGGCAGTCGCTGCATCTTCACCAATGTCTGCACCTGCTCGTTGAATATCTCAAAAAGCTTGACATTGTTCGGTATGCCCCGTTTCTTCTCAATCTCTCCGTCTGCCTCTGTCGCTGGAGTCTCTTCAGCAGGTACCTTGGCAGGGGTTGACGAGTCTTCTGTGGTCTCTTCCGTGGTCTCTTCCGTAGTCTCTTCCGCGGACGGTTGCGTTTCTGAAGTTTCTGAAGAGTTGCCATTTTGCTGTGTCAGCGCAGGTTCCGGTTCGGCTGCCTTGTTTTCTTTTGCTATCCGCATCTGCTCCAACAGGTGTGCTATCGATTCCTCTTCTGTTTTCTTGCGCTGTTCTGGACTTTCCGACTCGGCTTCTCTTTGCGCATACGACGACAATCGGTCCATAAGGCCGACGACAATGGCCTTGACGTTGACTTGCGGGTTTAAGCGTGCGACAGCAGAAAGGAACTGATCGAGGGTGTGAAGGTGGAACTCGTCTGGGAAGACCTGGGTGACAACTGGAGCCTGTTAGCTTTCGGCTCACATGTCCTGGGGTGCAAGACATACCTTCGAGGAGATATTCTTGCGCAAGCACATCCCGGCACTGGACAATCTGCTCAAGCAGCGGGTTGAGAATCTTCTTATAGTTGTCTAGATCGACCAGCTGGCTCAAACGGACCAAGTTGCTGCCAACCAAAAGTTGCAGTTCTTGTCGCTCCTTGGTCCGCTGCTCCCGCTCCCTCGAGTGTCCCTGGTGCTGCAGGCGGACCCACAGCTTGTTCATCTCGACGAAATTTGTGAGAATGAAGCTGATGGAATCCTGCAGGTTGCCCTCAGGCCCATCACCATCGCCCGAGGGAAGGTGGTCGCGGGCCTGGCCGGCAAGGTAGTAGCGCAGGAAGAGGCCACGGACGGGGTGCTGGACTCCGCGACTCATCTCCATCATGTCCTTCATGATCTCCTTGACGGGCGCATCTTCAATGGCCATATAGACGGTGCCGACGGTGACCATGAGATAGAGGCGGGGGATGATGTTGCCGGCATACTGGACCAGCTCATAGAGGTCGGCAAGGTGATTGACTGGGTGGTTCTCGCGCAAGTAGACGGCCAGGTGGCGCAGGGCATCGAAGACGGCCATGTATAGCTCATAATACTGTTTGGGGCCGAGGCTGCTGGTGCGCAGTTCTGAGACGAGTGTCGAGCTGCGCAAGAGGGTCGTCAGCATTGCTTGGGGACATAGCAGGACAGGTGTAGCGGTTGCTACATGTAAGCCATAGTCTACATGTTCATGTATTGCTTCACTCATGAGCCATGCGCGTACCTGCACTTGAGCGCATCCATCAACTTGCCCGGCGTCTCGAGACAGCGCCTCATGAGCATCGTCTGCTGGCGCACCACGGCGAGGGCATCTTCAAGCAGCCTGGCCTGGTCTTCTACGGGGGGCGGCGACGCCATTGTGTGTATCCAGGCGAGCGGGTAGTCCGGGGTTGTGGAGTGGAGAGCTCGTCGTGGCTATACTAACCGCCGCCTTGGGCGCACCCGTTTGCCAAGCAATCATGACAGGGATGTCATCTTCTCCTTGGACCTGCGTCATCATCATCATCCCTCGGTCCTCGCTGTTCCGTACCAGTCCATCAGCACATTGCTCTTCAACACACACATGCAGCCGTGGAATCATTATCATTCATCTCAGCTATCCATCTAGTCAAACTACATAATACATGCGGCCCAAAGGACCTGTCCGTCGCTACAATTATTCCCAGAACGCCTGACCCATGTGTCTACATACATACTTGTCTGCTGCACTAGCGTATCGACATGCCACCATTACTCCTTCGTCGTTAAACCACTGCCAAAGAACAGAAACAGACAGTTGAGCCAGCCTACCGCCTAACTTGCGGGGAAGAAGAAAAGGAACCACCCAGCACCTAGCTTAAGCCGCAGGCGGCGCTGTTGGAGCAGCCGCGACATCACCCTCGAACGTCTTTATTATGTAGTTGGTGTGCCACATGCCGTTGTCATAGTACTCTGTAGGACCGTCGTCCTCGGAGACAGTGACGGTAATGAATATTGGTTTTGGCGTCTCGATTGGCATCGATGTGCTATTTGATGACACGCTCGTGGGTGTGGTTGGTGTGGAAATTGGAGGTGTCGAAGAAATAGGAGTTGATGTCGAAGAGGCCGACAAGGAACTCGAAGATGACGCCGCCACGCTGCTTGAGCTTGGGCAGGGCGTAGGTGCAGGCGCTGGATTCGGTTTGACGACTGTCGCCGTCACCTCTCTAGTGACAGTCTCTCCTGGGACAACAACCTCAACAGTCGTTGTCGTCTTGATGGTTGAAGTTGGCGTCGTAGATGTCTCGGTCGAATCTCCACCAACATTGACAACCGCATAACTCTTGCTCTTCGCATCGAGCTTTCCTGCTCCTGCCGAATCAAAAGGTCGTCCACTGGCGAGTGTCGAGAAAAGAGCGGCCAGTGCCAGAGTCCGCTTGTTGAAAAGCATGGTGTTGGTAAACAAAGGAAGGTGTATGAACAAGTCCGAATGCTGGCTGTCGTGAACAGTGTCGATCACGGCTTGAATCTCGGCTGGTGCTGAAAGAGATCGTTGTGAAAACTACCAGGTCGGTATTCGTATTTGAGATCCATATTCGCCTAGACGTTGGGTTGCGTAATTTCTAGCAGGCTGTAAATGTGGAGGTTGGTGATGGCTGGGGCGGTCCGTGCATTCTAGTAGGACCAGCCTAGAACCACCATCACCCAAACCGCCAACACTGCCATCCTGGAATTTCTTGCGAAGCCCGTTTTACCCGGGAGGAATGACCTGATCATTCGTCACCGTGCGTTGATTGGCGTGCAAAAGGAATCAGATTACGTTGCGCGCGGCTCAGCACTACGATGTAGCCATCACGCGCCATCAGTCGCCCTTCCACCACCTGCATCCCTGTCTTTATTATATATGTGCTTAGGTCGCATCACAGTACTGAGTTACGCCTAAAGTCTGTCGGCTTTCTCTTTGCCATATACTCTAACCGGGAATGAACTTCCGGCATACTTGACAATTACAGTTTGCGCTTCAAATACGCTCTCTGAACCTGCCGGAACAGTCCAAAGCATCCAACGCCTAGTCTTAAGGATCTTTGGTAATCCTGTCGTACGATCTTACAGAGATCTCGTGTCATATGGCCAATCCAGCTTCGCTGAAGTCTCCAGTTGATCCTGGAGCTACTGGATTGAAGTGTGCTTATACAACAGCATGCTTGATCGTTGAGGAACATCATGAAGAATAGTTGGTGCAGAAGAGGGCATTTCCATTTGTTTCGTTCGGCTCTGATGAATGAGAGCCCTGCCCACCATCACCCATATTGGTACAAAACTCTTGCTTTAGCGCTGTACATCTGGTTGACCTCATGGCATAACCAGCGCGTGCGAGCTACATATGTGCATCCCTCTTTGAATGCTGGACTTACTCTCAGACCAGAGAAGTTGAATTCGGGCTGATATATATACATCTGAAGAATGTAGGCAGAGACTGTGCGAGAACTCGATCATTACAAACTGTTTACTATAGATCGCGTATCAAGGCTTTTGGGATATTCATAGCTCCTAGTATCTCTTTACTTTCTCTCTTTACTTTCTTGATCAAACTCTCGCCACGCTCTGAATACATGACAACTGGAAATTTAACACACTGTCAGAAAATGATGAGGTGGCTAGAATTTATCTCCAGTCCATTGCGATCAGCAGATCCTTGACGTTGCGGCATTCATACAGTATTTGGGTATGTGCTTGGGCCCCGCTAGCAAGGAACCTCCGGCTTATACGTAGTACGTACTAGTAAACCTAAAGCCCTCAAGTCACGACCCAATCGGGGATTACCTTAAAGCGTTTTCGGATCCTCCCAAGACCGGATGACAGCTACGTCTGGTGTCAAGACTTCGATTGTGCATCCAAGTTGGGTGCGCACGCCGTTGATCGAGGAGTCAATATCAAAGAGTGGTCAAGACCCAAAGATTCTTGAGAGCATGTTGAGGTTGGAGGAGGTAGCAGAGGTTATTATGAGGCAGATTCTGAGCAGATGTGGTGCTCAGCTCTTTATTCCAAGTACTGCAGCACCCATCTCATGGCTGAAGCGGTTTCCAGACTGGTCTCAGGAGCTTGTTAGGGATCCGTTTGGAAAGACGAGTGCTGTTACTGGTGGCTCAATGATCGCGTACTACACGGAGCGTTGATATGAACGTGTACTGCAATATAAATGCCGGATCGGTTATCTCACTCTTTTGAAAATTATCACTAGGTACATTAATTGCTGGCATTAATATCCGGGACTAGTGATGGATAGTGCTAGGGATCTTACAGATGCTAAGATTGTGGGTCCCCTCTCAGCATCGGACACCGACTCGCATTCCGCTATGCATTTAACAATGCAAGGGAACCCAGCGAGGCCCCTATAATGATGGGTGCTCTCACCTGCAGACATGTAGTCACTCGTCAGATTCTAGTTGTAAGCTCAGCAAAATAGACTTGTGTTACTGTATTAAGGCACCATTATTGCTTGTTGTATATGGATTCTTGACTTTGTAGACTTATTTAATATCATCTCTCAGTTGTGAATTATTGGAGCTATCCACTACTTTTCATTTCAGTTTCATATATTCAGTGCCTCAATATGGTTGACCAATTCTTCCTAGCGGAGACGCCAATCGGCAAGTATTTTGCCTCCATGGTCGAGCTGGGTATAATGCGTATCTTTGCCGAGCACAGTATCTTCGACGCAATTCCAGAGGAAGGAATATCGCTTGAGGACCTTACGACACGGCTGGGTGTTGAGTATAACCTCATTGAGCGCTTCACAGCCTTCCTCGTCGCAATCGACGTGCTAAGATCACCGGCACCTGGCCATGTGGCTCATACACCAACATCAAAGGCCTTTACAGACTCCCGTATTCGGAAATTCTACACGTACCTCTTCGGCTTATTCATGGGGCCAATAACACAATGGCCGGGCCACTTTGCACCGAATGGGCTGGGTGAACCGCCTAGGTCGAATCGCTCACCGGATAGGGTTGCGATGGGGAAGCTTGATAAGACGGCGTACGAGATCATGGCGGCGATCCCGGGGTTAGAGACCAAGATGAATGGCGCCATGGCTATTGATGGCGATATCTCTATCACAGAAGCATATGATTTTAGCTGGGTGAGCGCTTATGCGGCGGCAAATGCTGATCGGGAGCTCATCGTTGATGTCGCTGGAGGGAAGGGCCAAGCATTGAAGAAGATTTTGGAAGAGTCGCCAGCGATTCCTGCAGCCAGATGTGTCTTGCAGGACCAGCCGCATGTTATTGCTGAGGCTGTAGAAGAGCATAGAGATTCTACCGTTTTGGGCCCAGTAAAAAAGATCGGACATAGCATCTTTGAAGAACAACCAGTTAAATGTATGAGACCGAGGTCTTCCCTCTTCTCGAGATGTAACCTCCATGTTGGAAATCAAAGCAGCTGACTCTTCTAGGCGCACTTATGTACTACATATGGCGGGTCTTGAACGACTGGTCCGACTTCGAAGCCCTTCAGATCCTGAAGAACATACGCACAGCCTGTGCCAACGATTCACGCGTACTCGTTGCAGAGTATTTGCGTCCCGAAGACCCAAGTGTCCATACTAGCACTGTCGACATGTTCAGTTTGAATATTGGCGGCAAGGTGCGTAGCGAGAAAGCGTTTCATGAGCTTGCTGCGCAGGCTGGGCTGAAGATTGTGTCAGTGAGGAAGCACGAAAAGATGGAGTCAGCTGTAGTTGAGTTGATTCCAATTTAGTTTGCAATTTATCATGAAAGCGTCCATAAATTGACAGGTATGAAGGAGAATTTTTTGGCATACAAGGTCGCCTCGATTGATCCTTGAGCTCATGTTGGCAGTGCGTAGAGTAGACAGGATCGCCGCGGTTGATCCTTAGGTATATTTTGACAGGTGCATCGTGAGTCTCAGTACATACAAGGCTAGCTACTGTGACTATTGTAAATATCAACCTAGCAGCTCCTAAGTAGCGTTGAATATGTGTGCAGCTTTAGCCACACGCTGCTCCGTCCACCCACTACTGAAGTTCAGTACAGTTGCCCACTAATCTAGCTGGCGCTTCGGAAAGAGTTTGATGCTAACAAGCTTGGTGCAGTGCATCGTGACATGCAAACGTGGAATTATGGCCGAAGTAGGAGCGAGGTTTTGGTCCTTAGTAATCTAGCAACGACAGTTCGTGAGTATCCATGCCCAGTATATCCCTTAGTCACGTATAATACCAATTTGTACAGGATGAGGAGATACCTGCTTCAAAGGTACTGCATATACATAGCTACGATAGGTATTCGAGATGAATTTCAAAATTATAGTGCACTAGCACAATGTTGCATCGTCTTTCGCATACAGCTTCAAAGTGGAAAAACACATTATGTCTATAAACATCTCTAAACATATCTATGAAGGAACGACGGTAGCAGCCAATACCTAATGTCCATTCACTCCGTTCTCGCCATTCTCACCATTCTCACCAGCCTTCTTGCTTGTTCCGTTTGAAAAACCCGGCCTGGGGTTTCCTTCGAACTCCTTTGCAGCCTTCCATCCTTGCTCCAAAGAATTCGCCATCAACCTCGTCGTGCCCCAGACGTCGAACTGGACAGCGATAGCGCGCATGCCGGTTTGAATAGCCATAGGTAGTTGCTCTAGGCTCATGACACCACTGTAAAGACACAGAATGTTAGCCAAACATAGTTCACTCAAGAAAGGATGAAGCAGGGAAAGGGAAGATTACGTACCCAAAGATCGGCAAATCATTCTTCGCAGCAACAGCATTGAACTTGGCCATAGCCTCAAGAAACTTGGGTTCAGGTTGACCAGCCAACACAGTGGTGATATCCATTCCAGCATCGATCATGAAATCGCCCGGACCAAACATGAGTCCGGAAATGCCTGGTACGGCAGCAATCTCCTCAGCATTCTCAAGACCCTTGAGCGATTCGATTTGAGGGATGAGACAGACGTGGTTGTTGGCAGTTTTGACGTTGTAAGGGTCATTTGGGTACAGGGATTGGGTCAGGCCGGGGGTGAAAGTCCATGGGGAGAATGAGCGGTGGCCTTTTCCATCTGTTTGGGAATCGTGTTATCATGGGTACTCTTGAGAAAAGAAATGGTGGGGGTTGGGGCGATAAGGCCAGGGGTGGAGAAAGTGTTGAGGAGAACTAACCACCAAAGTACATCTCCTTGATGAACTGCCGGACTTCATCTGCAGACTCGACGTGGGGAATTACGATACCGGCACAGCCAGCGTCGAGTGCAGTAGTGAGACTAATTTCATCGCGTTTGGGTACACGGCAAATGACCATTGATTTTCCCTCAGAGTGGTGCTGTGCAGCGTGTATACAACTTTCGTTCCTTTGTTAGCAAATCGCTTCTCATTCATCATCTGCTAAAAAGCTTACTCGTGCAATGTCAACCGGTCAAACATGCCATGCTCAACATCCATCCAGATGAAATCTGGCTTCGTGCTTGCAATAAGCTTGGTCACAAACGTGCTGGGAATACCCTGTGCAATGCCCATGAGACTCTTGCTTGCATCGGCCTGGGCATCTTTCAGTGCCTGGCGAAGATTGGCAGGTTGTGTGAGGGAAGCTGCGCGGTAGGGCGCGTGAGTATGTAGCGAGGGCTGCTCGCTGTATGGAGTAAAAGTGGCCATATTGAGAAAATTGAGAAGTGGGGAAATCTGTGGAGAGCGAAAAACGATATTCTAGAGGAGGATGTCAAGTACAATTAGCACACTGGTGATCTGAGCTGCGTATGAGAGGTTTCCCAACGACCTTTATACTACGCGCCGAACGTAGCTCCCCACTGATTAACATGCAGAAGAATGTAACCGCGCCACATCGCACTTCCACGGCGCGCGGTTGAATTCGATTGTGGATACCTTTGTCAACGGTGCCAACGGATTTAGCGGAACTCAGTAGTACCATCGCGCGGAGCGAACAATTACTATACCCAAATCAAGCGCTGCTTGCCTAACATGTAGATTGCTTATAGCCAATCCTCGCTCTTAAGAAGCAAGGCGTTTGCTGACGATCTTAGGAAAATTGGTAATGGCTCAAGGGATAGCCAGAGTAGTACGTATGCTAAGGCGGAAGCATATTCCGCAATGGTGGCTTTGAGTAGCACAAGGCAGACATATCACTGCTGATGTAAGAGCTTTTTGGTTTTAGCACACGATTGATCATGTAACTAGTCATCGAAGATGCTGACTGATGTAAAGTATGTTGCCTCAATGTTCCCGAATGGGGCTTGGTACACGTATGTGGTGTGCCGCGGACGAAGAACGCGCGCATAGCCACAAGGCAGCAAGAAACTCAAACCGGGACCGGATTGTGCTTATGTAACTCAACTGACTTTTGGACGAATAACAATAGATGAAAGCGATGGAAGCGGATCCATAAGCGAAATTGTACTACATATCGGCCATAACACCTAACTCCGATCTCCAAGCCACGATAGGGTATCGAAGCGCTGACCGTGGAGTCCGGTCGAATGTGGAACAGAATAGTAACCTCGCTGTTAGGAACCATACTAACTCCGTCTGACAGTAACCATGGCGAGGCGCCCAAGTGACACCGTGTGAGACCATTGATATCGGATGTAGAGACGCAAGCAATCAGGTCGATTACACCGGTTTCGTGACGGATCGATCCCTTGTAAACCACTCGCACACTTATCAAGTCAGCTGTAGTGGTACTAATTTTAAGCATGTTTCAGACTGACCTGGGATTGACGGCATCTGTGGAGCATATGTGCCCTGAGATGGGTTACTTTGCGATGTGCTCGGCATCCTTGTCACAGTAACCTCGATAATATCCTTCTCCAAGAGTTCGAAATCTATGCTATCCCTTTCCATCTCTTCTGACGAAAACATTCCCTTATCGTCTCGTCGCCTCCTGCGGTTTGGAATGTCCATGAGGGTAGCGGCGAGAATTATGAGGCTGAGAACGGCTATCACGCCACCAATTGAAACAAAAACAATAGACATGGTGGAGACGCCATCCCATGAGCCGAGATCCATGTTGTGGAATGATGGGTAGTTTAGATGAGATGGTGTGGTTTGAAACCAAGTTGGAGACTGTGAAGAACCGTCTGAGATCTTTATATAAGGAATTGCGTGATACTCTATCGAGAAAAGGTTACCAAATTGAAAAATAAGAAAATAATTCCAATTGTCGGAAGAGTGTAATACTTTGAAAACAATGCTGCAGGTCAACACAACAAGTGCGAAGACACCTTCCTTATAGACAACACTTCCCTTCTCTACGTTTTTTCCTACTCTCATCACCCTGAGCAACAAAGTACAAGGTGCCCATCGGGCCCGTTCGGCCGTTGGGTCGCTTACGAAATAACAAAAACTTCAGCTGGTGGGTGGCTTGTCCGCCACACCAACGTAACAGAACCCCATCTCTTTCCAAGCTGGCAACGTCAGCTCCACGTCTGGGCGGCAGAAACCTGCTTTTTGTATATCCTAGCAGCTAGGGTACTGCGCAGATTTCATTGTCGACTACTCCAATCAGGACTTGAGGCCTCGTGGCTACGCATGCTCCTGTGCGCTCAGGGGCGCGGCCTAGTGATGAACGCTAACGGAATACGGGTATTTGGCTTTTGTGGCAGCATCGATTTGTATGCTTTTTCTTTTCTTTCCTAGACTCACTGGCCTTATTGCGTAGTGAGCGGGGGTTTCGTTTTGACGCACGTCGCTCGATCACATCCTCGGCCAGCATCCAGCTCAAATTTAACTTGGCATGAGCCATGTTGGTTGATGAGGAGCTGCAAACGCAGTTTCCTTTAGAGTTCTATACACTGTAGATGAGAGCAGAGACTTGAGCCAACGATTTCATGGTAAGATGTTGGATCCTTCTGATGGTGAATGTTATTGTTGGTAATTGCGTTGCCTCGAGCGTTCGCTTAGAGTTGTTGGTGCACCCGCAGTGTTCCAGAAAGACGCAAGTGTGGGTAGGTAGACGTAGCATGTTGATTGAATCAGGTGAACCCCATAGGGCGTTTTCAAATGTGGTTCCAACGCCATAGTAGTACCCGACGATATGGTTCGCTCGCGATTACTGGTGCGGGGCATCGTATGACCCCAGGCTGGTTTCATACGCAAGTTCATCCTGCTACGTGGCTGACAGGTCCTGCGCACCCAAGGTCTTTTACTAATGTATTATCAAGCCAAATGCGTATGCTGGTGTTGATATTGGAATCGTTGTCAGCATTTACTGGTGACTCAGCGACGCGCATGTGTCATTATCTCTAGCCAGGTAGTTGTGATAAGTTACCGAAAATATCTAACAAGATATACTCCTCCTCAAATCATGAATAAGAAATTCTTGGTGTTTATTTAAATTGTATGCACGTAACTAGGCTGTGAACATTCGAGAAGGGGCTTAGGACGCTGCTGTCCGTTAAGCTACAGGACCCGGCCCGTACCACCCTTTCCCGTATGCAATATGCACACTGCCGGTCAGTACATTACTTTTCGAGTCCGCAGCCTGCATGCGCTCAATACCTGCATTCAGTTTGAGTCCGATGCTCAGCGGAATTAGAATTTCATAATGAATAATGAATATAGCAAAAGTGGTCAGCATACCATTCATGGTTTGTGTCAACGTAGTGATGAGTTGCTCTGGGGTTGGCCCATTGTGTATACATCTGAAGAGCAGGCCCGCTCGACAGTGCGGCTAAATGCTTCCGGAATCATGATAGTTACTCACTTTCCAGAAAGTTTAGGGTTCCCAGGAGCCAATGCGCAACCGAGAATTTGGGTTCACCTGAGAACCAGCCAATTTTTCACGGCTTTCTTTTTTTGAATATCAGGGGGCCGTGAATGCCTCTCAACCTACCAACTCCATCCTCAAGTGTCTGAGTAAACCATTGTTTCCATGCTGAAAGACTCGCCACTTGCATAAGCACCAGTTGGCGGAGAATATCTCTTGGAACCAGGGTTTCTTTTGTTATTACATCGTTGCTTTCGTGGTTCACAACGCTTTTCATAATACTCAGTTTTGTAGTAATGTGTCGTAGTGATCATGATTCTGAGGCTCTGATATTAATTGGTGCCTTCTGACTGACATCTGCTCCTCGTGCTGATTGCGCATGGATATAAAACCTGTGTCGATCTGCATTAGCTTGAGCCGGTGAAGTATTCCGGGTTTTGGTGCACGAATAGAAAACGGGTCAGAAACCCATATCATGTGAGAGTGGGGACACCGAGCTTGGATACAAGGGTCAAAACTCAGATTAATCGCTCAATAAAAACAAAAGAAAGGGGTCACAGCATGTTTCAATTTGAGCTCCAGCCGTCAGACCGGCCCAAAAGATAGTCAAGCGTGCACAATTGTTGAGAGGGTCTGAGAACAGGGGAGTTGAGATAGGGCTTGACGGCCGTACTTTGAAGGGTAACCAGGGAAAAGCCGCGAGCGGTTACAGAACAAAAGCTTGTACACAGCTCCTCGTATGCCCATGGATGGAAATAACAATGGAAACTGGCCATGATCAGCTAAATGTTCGGCCGAAGCGCGGAACAGAAGAACCCTTCCCCCGTGTGTTCATATCTTAATATCAAAGCTCGTCCCACAGCCACAACTACTCGTTGCCCCCGGTATGCCTGTTATCTTGAACTGGCTGCCTATCAATTCCATTGTGTAATCCACCGTGCTCCCATTCAGTAACTCCAGGCTCGACTCATCAATGACAACCTTCTCTCCTTTCTCCCCTTCGAATACAGTATCTTCCTCGGTAGGTGGATTCTTGGATAAGTCTGTTAAGTCCATGAGATATTGGAAACCATGGCAGCCACCGCTCTCGATCGTCACGCGCAGCGCAAGGTTTGGATTATTATCGCCTGTTGATATCTTATACAGGCGGTTCGATGCACGTGGTGCAATGGAAATCAACATTGGGTTGCCCGAGTCGTCAGTTCGTGGATTCTGGATTATATGGGCAGGTTTCGCGGTCGAGGTATCAGATGATGTGGCAAGAGCTCGTCGTGATATGCTTGGTGGCTGTACAAATGATGACTTGTGTGCCTGGATACGTCTTGAGGCTTTCCATGGTAGGGCGGAAGGTGCAAGGAAGTCGAGATATAGCGACTGCGGAGTGGCGCGCGAGGCCGCGATTCTGCTATGCGCTCTCACAGACTGTGATACGATTGTTGTGGGTGCAGTTACTTTTGGTGTAACAGTCCGTCTCGCTGCGCGCCAGCATGACACACACATGGTAGATGGAGATGCCATTGTTGCGATACCGAAGTAGTCCGAAAAGTAGTCCGAGGTGGAGAGATCGAAGAACTGAGGTCATAGCTAGGGATGTCACAATTTCCAGCACCAATCAACGCTGATTGCTGCCTCGCTGTTCTGGACCGCTTAGTCATGAGACTACCCCCACCTTGTGCCACCGCCACCATCCATCGGGTGAGCCACCGGGTTGTTACAGCCCTACCCGTTCGAGCTATTTACTTATCGCGCCTGATGCTTACTTAAATAATCCCATTCAACAGACGCTCTGATCTGTGACCTTGGTACCTCATGCACCGTGACTCAGCATAGCGCTGACGCTGCCTTCCTTGTCCCTCGCGACAATGCCTTACGGTCACAACCCTTACCTAGCGATACCGGAACCCGAACTTCGCGCCGAACAGTTTGCGCGACGCGAAGATGAGAAGGACGGATTGAGTAAGCTGAGGAATGAGTTCATCATACCCACCAAGGGCGATCTGAGGAACCGCAACTATGGGTTCCAGCGGAAAGAAAAAAATGCAAGTGTGCGATCAGACGACAACGAGGAATCCATATACTTTTGCGGAAACTCTCTTGGGCTTCAACCGCGAAGAACAAAAGAGTACGTCAATCGTTATCTCGACACTTGGGCTTCAAAGGGCGTCTTCGGACATTTTACCAACTACGAAGGAGGCCTTCCGCCATGGCTACACATTGACGATGCAGTCAAAAACCAGACAGCAAAAATTGTCGGGGCGCATCCCAGTGAAGTCGTCGTCATGGAGACATTGACTGCGAACCTGCACCTTTTGATGGCTAGTTTTTACCGTCCGACCAAAGACAGATGGAAGATCATTATCGAGGGCAAGGCATTCCCTAGCGACCATGTATGTTACTCAACCGCAATTCAGTGTGCACCAGTGACTGACAATCCAATAGTATGCTGCTCTCTCGCAAATTGCACACCACAACCTTGACCCCTCCGCTTTGATCACCATCGATCCACCATCTTCCTCCTCGCCCTACCTCTCGAACGAGCACATCCTATCCGTGATTTCACACCACGCCCCAAGCACTGCCCTCGTCCTTCTACCCGGCATCCAATTCTACTCCGGTCAATTCTTCGACATCGAGCTGATAACGCGTCACTGCCGATCATTGGGCATAACAGTAGGCTGGGACTTGGCGCATGCAATAGGAAACGTACCATTGAAGCTACACGACTGGAACGTCGACTTCGCAGCGTGGTGTAACTACAAATACATGAATGGCGGCCCAGGCACCATTGGCGGACTTTTCGTCCACGAGAGACACGGCAAGGTAGAAAGAGCCCCTACACCCCGAACAAACGGCACAGGCAGCACATCAGAAAACGACGCTCAATTATCATACCGCCCGCGCTTGAGTGGCTGGTGGGGAAGCGACAAGAGCAGCAGATTTCGCATGGACAACCAATTCGTCCCTATCACCGGCGCTAGCGGCTTCCAACTCAGCAACCCAAGCGCACTCGACATGACCTCCGTGATGGCGAGTTTAGATGTCTTCGCGCTCACCAACATGGAAGCTCTACGAGAACGCAGTCTCAGGCTGACCGCGTACCTCGAGGCCCGGCTACTCAAGTACCCACATGGCGAACCACCGTACAAAATCATCACACCCGCGAACCCCATGGAGCGCGGCGCACAGCTCAGTGTGCTTCTCAACCCGGGCCTGCTGGACAAGGTTCAACACTACATTGAGGAACGCGGTGTAGTAGTGGACGAACGCAAGCCTGATGTGCTGAGGGTTGCGCCAGCACCACTGTACAACTCCTTCCACGACATCCACCGCTTCATCACGATCTTCCACGAGGCGTGTCAAATGGCTTTGAAAAGCGGAGGTAGGACTGTTTCGTACAACGATGCTGTTCCTAGAGGCATCGCTACTGTATAAAGGCAATGAGTTTTGAGGGAGAGGCTCGTTTGGACAGTATCTACTCGTCAACAATAAACGAGCCACATAATTTTTAATATCATTATCCCCAAACATGCACATACACCCGGATCAAGCAGGCAAGAAAGATCTGAACGTCATTATTGCAGAATTCGTTGATTCAAAAAAGTGCTACACTATGCAACTGAGCGAAGTCGTGACATGCTAACATCCTACCGTATGCGAACCTCATCATCTATAATACTTATGAAAACAGCTGTTGGTATCCAAGCATACATCAAACCCGTTCATCATACCTTGGGCACAAAGGAAAACAAGCTATCCATCTGTACCCATTGCCTTCCATTCTTTTCCAACCATTTCTCAACAACACTCTTCAGCGTATCAAATCTCTCCCTGTTCACTTCAGCCAATACTTTGATCTTCTCTCTTCTCTCCATGTCTTCTGACTTGATACCGCCATCCATCTTGCCCGCACGATCAACGTCGAACAGAGACTGATAGTATAGAAGTTGATTCCACATATCGCGTTCTTTGATCTCGTACGTCATCTTGCCTAAGCAGTCGCGAGCGAGACCCTTGGGGCCCAAGCAGCGGTGTCCATAGACGGAGATACTGCGTGTGCGATTTGAACATTGTGGGTCATCGCAGAGTACGTATCCCGCGTAGTAAGAGGCGACGACCTGGCGAATTGCAGACTCTAGCTGTGCTACGACGCTGATGTTTTGTAAGGTCATGCCACAACCTTCAGCAGGGCACTGAATTCCACTGTGTGACATTGTTTGTAACGACGCTGTAGTTGGTGAAGTCGGGGAAAGTCCCTGGAAAGGGAAGACAGTTGTACACGTCCGACAACGTAGCCAAAGTGGTGAGCAAGATTGGAAGCGTACCGAGTCTGGGATCTGTGACTCCAGAGGGTGAATTTCTGTCTCTTGTTGCGCACCTCCAGAAACTGTGCTGACACGATATTTAGAGGTATCAAGTCCAAGACAAGCAGCAAGAAGCGTGATGTTTGTTCCGCTAATGGGCGCGCAAAGACGCTCCACCGGCGGCAGAATCTGTTTGTGGAGGTAGTAGTCGATATCTGGTTTCAGTCCGCTGTCAGGCTTCAGGACTTCATCGACCGGGTAGGCGTTTTTGGCTGCATTCTCAGCAGATCCAGAAGACTCTCCGGTAATGATAAAGCTCATGACATCCTTTGCCTTGACGTGTTTACCCTTGGCCATGAGGCGCAAAGCAACTTGCACCGAGGGCATGGAGTTGCCGTTGGGATACTCCTTGGGGTTCTTTCCAAGCTGGGTGTAGATGGTGTACTTCCGAGCTGGAATAGCGTACTCGCGCATTTGCTTGCTGAGCTCTCGTAGGTGATTATGAATATTCTCGACAACCACTTCAGGGTCCTCACCACTAAGAAGGAAGTTGAGTAGCTCCCTATGATCTGTTAGCTATGCACGGAAATCAATGATGACTGCTAAAACTCACGTCGATGTTTCCTTGGAGAGAGCGCAGTATTCTCTGCGCCTCATGTCGAGACCCTTGACTTCCAGTTTTTCGATGTACTTGCCATCCACAGGCACCATGTTGATAGCAGCATACTTCTTCTTTGCATGTAGCAAAATTCGGCGGAAGACGTTGTCAATGTCAATCTCCAATAGCCTGTAACTATCGTTGACCTCTTTCTTGAACTCATTGCCCAGTTTGATCGCATCCTGGATGTTGTTGACATTGGTGTTGATCATTACAGAGTCGGTATCACCGTAGATGACTCGAAGCGCCTTCTCCTCAGCCATTTCCTTGGTCTTTCGCAAAATCTCTCGACCTTTGTATGTGGTGAGCATTGCGAGCGGCCGGGCATAGAAGCGAGACTTGGTGTAACCCAAACAACCGTACATAGAGTTGGCGGTGAGCTTCAGGGCCATTTGCTTAATATCCCAGGTGGCCAGCTGATCCGGAGTGGCATCCTTGGCTTTCATGAGCTTCTTCACCTCCCGACGCCGAGAGACAAGCGTAGCGATAAGGCGTGGTAGGATACCCTGATCTTGATCTGAAGGAACTTCGGGTACCTTGTCATCATCTTCCGAGATATCAGACCGCTCAACTGTCGTGAAGCAAATGTTATACTCCTGAATAATACTGGGGTAAAGGGAGTTGAAGTCCATGACCAGGATGAACTTGTCATAGAGACCTTTTTCAGGCTCAAAGACGAGACCACCTTTGAACTTGTCCTTCTTCTTGGCGTCTGCACCTTCTTCTCCCTCGGCCGCCTCGTCCTCTGCCTTGACTTTGCTCTTGCCCCACTGCTTGTCTGGGCAGATATACTTGTTTCTGTAAAATTCGTGGAGCAAAATGTACTCGTTACGTTCAGCGCGAGTTCCACTCAGCGTTCGAGCCCAAGAGTTACCAGCCAAGTTGGTCAGGACCTTGGAGAGGGGAAGCATCTGTACCTTGATCGCTATGGCAGCGATGAAGTAGGCGTCAGCCTGGCAGTGCTTCACATAGTTCAGGAGACCATCTTTTGTTGTTGCCCAGGTCTTCAGAGCGGCCTCATTATCAAGCTCTTCACGTTTCTTGTTGAGACCAAGCTGACACATCTCCTCCAGACTCCACGATTGGCATTTAGGCATGAGAGACTTTCCCATGTCATTGGCCAAATCACACAGCAAGCGACCAGAAGCCAACTGTTTCTCAGCAAAGAAGCTGCCTCCACCTTTACCCATCGTCTTGGGCCAGTCACTCCTCTTGAGGCGCCCAATGCGGTGCCATCCGGGTGTTTTCTTCTCGCGCAGACGATTGAGCAAGACACTGTAATCCACATCATCTAAACGATGACCAACAAGGACATCGGGGTCGTGCCGTTGGAACATGGCCATCAAAAGACTGAGAAGTTCTTGCTCAGTCTTCTTGAGGTACATGTTGCCCTTGATCTTCTCGACTTCACCCTGAAAGCCGATGGGGAAAGCGGGCCCGTTCGGTCGCATGATGGTGAAGCTTTTGCATTGCATCTGGTCCACGGGCGTGGTGTCGGTCAACGAGAAGCTGTCGTAGATCATAGCGCTGGCCATTAGGATCTCCTGCTTGTTATCCTTGGCATTGAACGTAGTTCGAAGGGAAAGACTCATAAGTGTCATGGGAGGCGCATCGAGGTTATCTGAAGCACTCAAGACCGTAATGTTGTTGGGTTTGACAACTTGAGCTTCGAGCTTGCACCAGGAAGCATTTGCAACTGGGCCGAAGTCTGGCGCATCAATCTTTAGCCAGCATGGTCCCATGATGTTCTTCCACAGAACGAACTGCTCAAAAAGGGATGTGTTGGTTCCAAAGACGTGTGAGAATGTCTCTCCTGTTAAGTCAGTAGACAGAGGCATCTTATCGTAGCCGTAAAGAAGTTTGAGGTAATCCGCCTCTTTAGGGATGTCAGCCAACTCGAAAGCGTACTTTCTTGTACATGGCTTGATCTTGTGTAGGTTCACCCGATACTTGCTCATAATCGAATCCACTTCGTCTGAAACGTCACTCAGTCCAACCTCTTCATCAGTAGTTACCCCTCTGACTTGGCGGTATTCTCGAGGCAAGAAATACAGCTTTCGTAGGATGTTGTCGACTTTCAGGAAGCAACTGACATAGTTGCCCGACTTGCGGTCTTTGACTTTGCCGAACAGGCACAAGCTGCCATTCAACTCGGTGTAGTCAATCCAGAACATGCGCAAGCTACCATCATCTTCTAGAGCATCCTGTGGCTGCAATTTACCGGCTCCTGCAGTCTGTGGAGCAGGACTACTCATGACATTGAGGTTACTTGTGACGTCATTCCAAGAAGAAGCATCAATGTTCGTTGCAGAAGGTTTAGCAGGCGAAGAGCCAGCAGGGGTAGGAATGTTTTCCTGCTTGATCTTTGCTATCGGTCGCCGGCCGGCCATGTTGACACTGGCAACAGGGGCACCGAGCTGACCTGTAGGCTCGGAGATCTCCATGAGATCTTCTTCTTCTTCCTCGATCTTAACCCCAGGCTGTGTTCTCCGCTCGACAGCCTTTGCGACGGGGGATGATTGCAGTGGAGGGTCGCTCATAGGAACGTCATCGTCGAATATTTGAAGGCCGTCGTCGTCTGCCTCTGCAGCCTCTGCTGGCGGTGTACCTGGTATGTGATTGTCCGAGTCATTCGTCCGTCGCTTCGTCGCTGCTGGGCGACTCTCAGATATCGGAGGTGACAATACGCGGGTTTTGCGTCTTGCTTCGGTTTTGATGGGTCGTGTTCGGATCGTAGAGGTAAGGGTAGGGTTCGTATCTATTTCACCCAGCAGATCATCCATAAAGTCCTTGTCTGCGGCAGTAGCAACAGGCTGGGGATGTCAGTCCTCGAAAAGGTACATAACGTGCATAGATGTTTTACCTTGGATTTTGGTGCCATGGCAGCATTCTTTGCGCTGAAGTACTTGCTGATGCCATTGTCAATCTTCTTCCGCTTTTCTTCATCCTCTTCACGTTTACGCTTGGCTACTGCGTGTTAGTTCTGCAAGAAAGCCGTCGTGTGTCAAAGTATACCTGCTTTCCCCTTGGCGGGCCGGTCATCTTCCTCCTCGCTCTCAGTCCCAGCATAGCGGTATCGACCCTGATCGTCGTCCCACTCTTCTCTGCCGTCGTCGACATATCCCTCGCCCTCATCGCCAACCACAAAGTCGTCCTCATCCAATCTACCCCGAACAATCTTCTTGTACCCCTCTTCGTCGACCTCGTCGTATAATTGCTCTTCTTCGGCAACCTCATATGTGGACATGCGCGTCTTGCCAGCGGCACGATTGGCCCGCAATTCTGCCAAGAGGGCAGCGCCCGTCTTCTTGGCTGCTCGCGGCATGATGTATTACAACGATTAAGTATGTGAGCAAACAAGCGAAGAGAAGGAATTGGGTATGGGATGGGTTTGCGGGTGTGTTTGAATGGCGGGACAACAGGTAGAGCGCAGGAGCGACGCGCTAACGGCCACCGTGCACGCGACGCGACTGCCCATTAACCACGCCAAGCCACTATCCCAATTTGTTCATTCTATTACTTCCCCCACTATCAACTGTCTTCAGCGCACACGCACACGTCGCAATGGCTTCAGTATCGAAAGCTCCTCTGGTCTGGATAGACTGTGAGGTATGCTTACGATGAGATTTTCGAATCATTTTCATTGACCCCGTTAGATGACCGGCCTGGACACCGAGAATGACACTATCATGTCATTTGCCGCATTTGTCACTGATGCGGACCTTAATATCTTGGATGACACAGGCTTTGAAGCAATCATTCATCACGACAAGGAGCAGCTTGACCGTATGGGAGAATGGTGTACCAGCCATCACGGGGATTCAGGACTGACGCAGGCCTGCATTGACTCTACCACCACTGCCGAAGAAGCTGCTGAGGGTCTACTCAGCTACATCAAGAAATATGTACCTGAGCGTCGGACAGCTCTCCTCGCGGGCAACTCTGTGCATGCCGATAAGGGTTTTCTTGTTAAGCAGCCGTATCACATTGTAGTCAATCACCTTCACTACCGAATTCTGGATGTCAGTAGCATCAAGGAAGCTGCACGCAGATGGGCCCCGAAAGAGACACTGGCGAAGATTCCAAGAAAAAAGATGCTGCATGAAGCACGACAAGATATTTTGGAAAGCATTGAGGAAGCAAGATATTATCGAGAGGCATTCTTCTTAAGACCTCAAAGTACAACAGACGCACCAAAAAACTAGGGGGTATATCAAATGAAACGGTTTTACTCGGAGATGGGGCTTTTCTTGGAACGAGATTCAGGGTACCTTTTTATCGCCTGACCGTGTTCCATAAGCATTGGTTCGAGTTGGTCAATCTGACATGTTCTCACGTCAGTCACTTCAATATCTGATCAGACTATAACTACGTGTCAATCATCTTGAACAGTTATCCGGTAGTTGGTCACTGGTTATGTACCAGTCAGCCAAGATACAAAATACAATCACACAACACTCGTGACCCCTGAACAGCTGTTAACTGGTCGGGGCTCGCTCAATCTCTCAGTCTACCGTTCTTCTCATTCATCTGGCAGCTTTCGCCGCTTTCCAGTTCTACTGCATAGATATGTAAGATAGTATAACGAAGACGATAAACAAAAGTCTCAGAGTCCTGAGAATATGGGTAATTAGAGTCAGCTCAGACTCAGTGGCTCGCAAGCGAGATGTCCCCGGCAGTGACATGCCCCTCGTAGAAACTCAAAAGCGCACTGATGCACACCAGGCCTGCCTGTCACCCTACCCACCCGTCCAACGCTCAGCGGCTGTATTAAAGTTTACTATAGCGCAACAGCAGCAACAACTTAGTGGCGAAACAACCGAATATAGCTCCCTATCCCTTGTTACAATCACACCTGTCTTACTACCGAATAAAGTCATGTGAAACCACTCTTAACCTTACCGGTACTATTTCGTTTCCCTCGCAAATCCCCCCAAATCCGACCATTTCCCCGCACAAACAAAGCGTGACCACATGTTTCCAAGCACAAGAAACATCCAGCAAACCGAAATGCATACACATATATACATAAAGTGGATTGTGCCATCCCTCGGGTGGAGATGCCCCGCCATACACTAGCGCAAGCGGGACGGGCAGAAGGGCAAAGTATCTCCGCAATGCAACCATCAGTCGCAAAACAATCAACGAGGTACTCCGATCGTGCAACATGCAACAATGCACCAAATCCCCAATGCAAGACCATACAAGAGAATATTCTCAGTGGAGCCGCACTTGCACGACCTGCAACGTTTTCAGGGTCGATAATGCCGCAATACCGCGCAACCTGCCCATACCCTCGGAGAATTCCCCCAGTGATAAGCGGCGGGGCCTAGTTATCCCTTGCCAACCTCGTTCCCGTCGCAGCCTTCCTAGCGGTGGAATTGCAACAAGCGGGACATGGGTGACACTACAAGAGCAGAAAAAGAGTTTAAGTAAAAAAAAAGCTTAGCATACTCGCTGGTGCGTTTCAGACCTGGAGTGATTCTCCGGTGGGTAACCCATGTAAGCAGGAGGGGACCGTGTGGAGGTTAGGTATGGGTGTGTGGCGGCCGATGGTTAATATACGTGACTAGGTAGATACCAGACCATCGGTCATTTGCACGGAAGAATTGGAGAGACGATGGGCGGGAGGCGGTGGCGCTACGTCCATCCTTGCGCTGTTTCACAGGCACTGTATATATTAGATGAGAGGGGGTGTTGAGGCGCACGTATTGATATGTATATATAAAACCACCTCGTTCCCGTGGTAGCACGCAGCCGTTTTTTTTTTACTTGGGTAGCTTTCGACTGTACATACCTGAGGGCTCTGAAGAGAAAGAATAAGATAAGGAAGGGATATTAGTAAAAAAGGAAGAAAAAGGGAAAAAATGTACACACCAAACCTCATCTCCACGCTCGCGCTTGTCGCAACCGTCGCGGCCGCCCCAAGCAACACGCTCGACAAACGCGCTCCAACTGCGTATTTCGCCGGCGACTCGACAATGGCGAACGGGAACAACGTCATAACCGGTACGTTTTCCCCCCCTTCCATCCCATAACATATGCTAACCCCAAACCAACAGGCTGGGGCGCCTTCACATCCTACAGCCTCAGCATCCCCTCGGTCAACAAAGCCATCGGCGGCCGCTCCTCACGCTCCTACACCGTCGAAGGCCGCTTCGACGAAATCGCCAACCTGGTCAAACCCGGCGACATCGTAACCATGGAATTCGGACACAACGACGGCGGCGGCCTCAGCACCGACAACGGCCGCTCCGTATGCCCGGGCACCGGCAACGAAATCTGCAACTCGACGTACAACGGCCAAAAAGTCCAGGTGCGAACCTACAATTGGTACTTGACCGAGGCCGGCAAGAAGTTCATTGCAAAGGGCGCCAAGGTGATTGTGAGTTCGCAGACGCCGAATAACCCCTGGGAGACGGGTAGTTTTCAGTATACGGATGGAGGACGGTTTGTCGGGTATGCGAGGGATGTGGCCAAGGCATTGGGGAGCAATGCCATGTTTGTGGATCATGGAAAGTATACCGCGAATATGTTCAAGGGGCTCGGCAAGGCGGGTACGGATGCCTTGTTTGTGGCTGGAGACCATACGCATACGAATGCAAAGGGTGCGGATGCTGTGGCCAAGGCGTTCTTCAAGGCGGTGCAGTGTGCTGGAGGAGGCTTCTTGCAGGGTTCCATTAGGAATGCTACGGCTTCGATCCCGGGGACTTGCTTGTAAATTCTTTGTCTAGGAAGCGAGACGGAGGGAGGGAGGGTTTCGGTGTATATACTTTGATCGGGTGGTTTATACGATGCTGGCTGTAGTTTCTCCTACTGCCGGAAATGCCACTATGTATGATGAACAATTAACAAGGTCCTAAAGACATGTCTGCGTAATGCAAATTGTACATACCATACAGTCTACATGTTCGCCTTGTTACTGGTGCCAATCGTCGTAGTATAGTGCATGAGTTGCTAGTTTGGGCTTGATCTACTTGTTAGTACCAGATGCATGTATACCGTCCCTGTAGATAATTATGTAAGCGCAAGGAGATAGAATAAATCACAGTCCATCAATGTAGTAAACAGCTACTCAAATATGCATACAAACTACCACCAACTAAACAGCTAATATTTAAACATTGGATACCTTAAAGTATCAACAAGTATAAGTCTGGCCGTTGCAATGCCCTGTAATGTTTCCTTGCCGAATCAAGTCCATGGTTCACAAACACTTGTGACCGAGAGTACTCTGGAAAACAGACGGCACAAAGGCTGCCCGGAGAAAAACGAAGTTCTGGTTGTTCCCGGCCTCATCACTAGGCGGATGAAGAATACAGAAAAGTCTACTGCGACAGCCACACAAAATGCTTTAGTATGACGGCAATGGCAGAAGAGAAAACAAAAGGTAAAAAAGTATGGTACGACACCAGACTCCATACGCCAGTCATGTTACACCGCTAGCCCGAGCGTAGACAAGCGTCGTGGCCTATGCATTACATCATAAAAAAGTCGAAGAAAACAAACAAATCAGGCGACATGCATGTTAAGATGACTATGCCGTCTGCTTGGCGTGGTGCATCTCATTGACGAATGCATCGTAATCGGCAGATACGCCCGAGCCTACTACGCTGGTAAGCCATGGATCGGAGTGGCTACTCTCTCACAATAAGCAATTGAGCTGGGGTTATAGAGGAGCAAGGGAGGGGGTAGCGGATAGTGCTGACCTTGAGGAGATTCATCGACCTTTTGGCGCTTCTCTGTGAAGTCATATGAACTATCGACGTTTGCATGTTTGGTGCCGGCCGTGCTATGTTGAGCGGCGGCTGCTGCTTGAGCAGCCATTTGTAGCTCACCAATCTGGCGCTCCGATAGACCACCGTTGCTATTATTTTGCGCGGGTTGTTGCTGCTGCTGTTGCTGCTCGGGCTGTTGTGGGGTCTGGGGTGGCTGCGGTTGGGGGTGCATGTTGGCTTGCTCGGCGTGCGGTCGGTTGAGATCTACACCAGCCGGGGCAGGGGGGATCTCGCCCTGGGTCTCAAGGAGTCGGGATTGGAGGTTGATGATGTAGTCGCGCAATTGGTAGTTCTCGGTCTGGAGCGTCTTGTAGAGCTCGCATAGCTGCTCAAACTCCTTGACCTGGTCTTTGAGCTGCTTGATGTACTCCTCCTTGCGCTGACGGAATGCGCGCTGTCCAAGTTAGCATGGCGCGACATGATGGCGGGCTGTGGACTGCAGGCGTACCTGAGCAGCGCGATTCTGGGCAGCGCGCTTGGACGTGGACAGCTCTCTCCGTCCCTTTGAGCGACCTTCACTGGTGTTGCCGTCGTCGGGGCCGCCAGCGCTCATGTCGTACGATGTCGGGCCGCCAATGGCAGGGTCAATGGCGTGGGGCTGGCTGGGAGGGTGTGGGTGTTGGGAATGTGTCGGGTGCTGGGGCAGAGGCTGGACGGCGGGCTGGCCGGCACCAGCAGCGAGTAAGTGTTCTCTTAAGCCTTGATAGTGATAGGCGTTAGTCAGCTGTATGAGAGGCGGGATGCGATGCGGGGAGTGACTAACTCATCTCGATGGTAGGCTTGGACTGGTCCTGGGTGGGGAGTCAGCAGGGCAAAGGCCTAAAACCGTCAGCAAAGCTTACCTGAGCGGCCGATGTCTGCATGATGGAGGCCGTGTCGGTGCGGATCGAGGGATGGTGCAGGGTGGGACTCATTCGAAGCGCAACGGGCGAGAGGGAGCAGAGCAGCGCTGGTCGTGTGGCTGTGGCGGTGGTTGTGGTGGCGGTGGTGGGCGAGCAGTGGCAGTGGCAGTGGCAGCGGCAGTGGCAGGAATTGGTGGAGCGGGATGCGGGTGACGTCGCGACGCTGGAGCAGCTGTGGCTATGGCTATGGCTATGGGGGGAGAAGAGCAGCAGGAGCAGCAAGACCAACTGTGGACGGGCGGGTCAGCATGTCGGTGTCGAGTTGGGCGCGAAGCAGGCAGTGTCGCGACAGCATGATTGTTTGTGATTGGGGATGGTGTCGCTCACCTGGGGACGTGATGATGCAGTTGGTCGGGAAGTGGATTACGCAGCTTTGACTAAGGTGGGCGGGCGTTGCGCGTTTAAGTAGGCGGGCGGATAGCCGGAGAGCACAGCGACATAGGGCAGAGCAGAGCAGAGCAGAGCAGAGCAGAATAGCGGCCCTCGCAGCAGCAACAACAACAGACGTCGCGGGCACACCAGGCCTGATGAGCGTATAGTGCCCTGCTGCTCACCTACTTGCTCTAGTGCACATGGGCGTGTATTGCGCGCTTGGCTAGCGATGCCGACACTGAGGCTATACACACAGAGTTATCCAGCTGCTCAAGCTGTTCAATCAATCGCTGACCAATTCTCCGACTATTCGGTAGCCGCCCAGCACCCGCAACCTATGCGCAACCTCGTTCCGCTTTGGGCCTAGCGCCTCCCAGTGTCTGATTACTCCATCCGGGCCACAAGAGTTTCCACATCCGACGCTCCCGTCTGGCCTGAATGCAGCAACCAGCGCGCGCCGCCTCGTTTCTCCTCTCGTCTCGTCTCGTCTCCCATTACTCGCCCATACTCATCCGAGCCCCATTGCCGGAATGCCTCCCTCTGCCCGCCTGCTTCGGGCGGTCCCGTCACTTCTCACCACTACCACTACCACTACCACTCCTTGGCGTGCATTCCCTCACCCTCCACTCACCCTCTCTAATCCAAAGGCCAAGTACTGCTCCAGCCTACGCCTACCATTACCCTATCCGCCACTCTTGTCCCACACCCGCAGTCGTCGCACAACAACGTCCCTGCTGCTACTGCCGGCCCAAGGTACAGCGTTATTGCCCTGTGCAACTTACACGTCCCATGCTCGCCCACCACCACCATCACCACATGACATAATCTTCTCTGCCGACCAGCCCGCTGACCTGCCCCATCGAGCATTAAAGCTCTTTCCTGACTGGCAACTCACCGGCTCCCGGAAGGGCGTCGTGCGTCAATTTACCTTTTCTTCTTTTACCAAAGCCTGGCGCTTCATGTCCCTCATCGCAGATGAATGCAAGGCCAAGAACCACCATCCCTCCTGGTCCAATCTCTACAATCGTGTCACTATTGAATGGACCACGCACTCCCCCAACGGGCTTAGCACAAAAGATGTTGAAATGGCCGAGTTCTGTAATCAAAAGGCCGCCGAGATTGGAGTCAAACAATAACCTCTATTACTTACGTCCAATACAATCTCTCTTCCATATCTGCCGCCCTTTGATGACTGAGCGAGCTCCGCACACTTACGACGCATCATTTGAACCTCTCCTGCAATCATGCTTGATTACACCCACAACAAAGGAGAGGCAAAACAAGTTCAGCGTATAGTGGCGAGTGATTGCCATGGCAAGCGGCCCCACCGGAGCTCCAGGCATGCTTACGTACAATACACTCAACTACCCGCATGCGTATAACTTCCGCGGCTTGTCCGAAACAATCTCAACGACTGATTGCGTTTCCCCCAACCCAATCTAGATAACATGCCTTCCATGCACGCCATGTCGAATCTCGATGGCTTACTTGCATTACATGCGTGACCATCATCATCCTTCCCGTCATCACCATCTTCCACAATCTGATCTCGCGCCGAGAGTCCACCAGCTCCACTCTCGTGCCATTCGTCGTTGCATATGCTGACAAATATTTTGCCTTGAAATGATCCGACAACGCGGGTACCGAAAGACAGATAACTCCACTACTTTTACGCCCCGGAGGTCCGGAGCCCGCGGCATCATCACCTTTGCCCTTTCGTATCTGCATACTTTTGTCCTGAAACATGTGCGATGCAACAAGAAAACCAAACATTTGACCCTGTTTCCATTTTGTGGAAACCCTATTTCTCTTGTAATGTTGAAAGACGCAACCAGGAGACTAGATCGGGCACTCGCACGTGTACTATCGTACCGACATAATTTACACCCAATTTCTCAATACGTACCTACACCGACAATTCCTCATACACACATCCCTTCTCGAAAATAGCCCCCAAATTTATAGCCTCATATCGGAAAAAAATACAAAAAGAGAAACCCTTTGATCTAATCATTGCTGATTCTCGCAACTGTACCCCAAGGGAAACCTCCCCTCGCCCCAAAAAAAAATAACTCACTCGTGAAAATGATCTGATGTTTCCCCCCCACATCCCCAAAATACGAGAGAGCTTTGATCTACCACACTTTCCCCATCTTTCCAACACAATCAGAAGATTCGCTGACAACGTCAACAAGCGGTGGGGTTCCTCCTCCTCCTCCTCCTCCTCCTCCTCCTCCTCCTCCTCCTTCCCTCTTATGGTCCAGAATACTCATTTTACTTTTACTATGTCACACGATACAAATTCCCTCTCTTTTATCTCCACTTGCAAAAGAAAAGAAAAAAGGTAGTTAAGCAAGACGAACGTACTGAGTCTTTATTTTTCCACCCCACATACACGATTCAGAAGAATCACGTCATTGTGTGTCTGTGTGTTCGTGGACTGAGTAGGGAAGGAGGGAAGGTAAAGGATAAGGGCGATGGGTTGTAAAAGAATTCAAAGCATAACTACCTATTTTAGTCCTGTAAAACAAAAAACAAAAACAAAGTTTTAGTTTCAGAGGGCACGTTGTATCTGTACACTTACGAACTTTGGTTTCTCCATGCAATGGTCATGTAATTCCCCGACGATAAACAGTCAAAAGAGAAAAAAAAAAGAAGAAGCGAAAAACATATAGTAGACACTCGTATACGCATTCCCATGGACCCAAAGAAGACTTCCCCAACAATAATACCCTCCTTCACCTCCCCTCCTTGAAAATAACCCCATCCCTTGACAAGTTCACCTCCCCATCACCACGCAAACATACACTTCGTATTCAACAACCTCGCGCCAAGCATATCATACTCATACCGACTAATCCACCCATCATTCCCATGACTACTCAACCGCCCAAACACACTGCCCCCCTTCCACACCACAACCTGCGGATCAAAGTCGCGCGGCGGCGGCCCCACAAGAATCTCCTTGCCATACCCCGGCCGCAGCTCACGGAGCCGCATTTCCAGAAACTCGCGGAGACCAGGTGTCTTTGATGCGCCGCCCACAAGCATAATGCCACCAAAGAAGTCGCGGAGTTTGCGGTCGTCGCCCCGGGCGCCGTGCGTGAGCGACTCGAGGATGGCGTGGTCAAGGGCTTGGATGGGGAGGATGGCGTCGCGGGCTTCGGCTACTTTGGTCTTTTCGTCAATCGGATCGCGGACGAGTAACGGGGGACCGTCGCCCTCGCCCATGGGCGTGTCGCGGTCAGGATTGGGTGTGTTGGCGCCTTCGGGGCCGGGCGAACCTGCCACTGAAGATCGCGGCGTGTTTTCGCCTTCGTTTAGCCGGTTGAGCAGACTTAGGGCGTTGGCCTGTGGGCGTTGGGGTGTTGATACCGGCGCGGTGGTGTTTACTACTTCCGGTGCGCCGTTGCTGATTGGCACCACGGGTTTGCCTGCTGCGGCTTCGATGACGGCAATTTGGGCCTGGGACATGGGGTCATTTGGCGACCCGTCATACAGGTCGACCGAGCGAGGCACCACTTTTCTTCGGTTCTCCAGTTTCCGAGAGTTGTCGAATATTGATGGTTTGAAGAAGCCCTATGCATGTCAGCAAACGTACCGCACCTATGATACATACATTACTTACCATTACCGAGAGCATAGTCTCATCGTACGTCTTGAACGTGTACTTGCGTGTGTCCTGGTTCCAAGCTCGGAGATGAAAGTCCCAAGTCTGCACCGTGACCGCACCTTCGTCCATGGAACAGAACTTCTGCTTTAGCTCTTCAGCAAGCAGCCAGTCGTATCTCCGCTTCAGATTCATGTCTGCATATGGAAAGTGGCCGTACAACATCATCTTGATGAACGTCTCCGTCACATCGGCTCCGCCCATCTTTAGGTTAACGCGCGACTCTTCGGCACACAGCCCTTCGTCGACACAGCAGATCGATGTCTTCTGAGCGCCGATGTCAACAACACACGCAACACCGTAGCCCGCGCCAAATGTGGCTGAGAGAGACTCTTGCTGCAGGCAGACCTTTCCAAGGCCAAGGTCTCGCATCAGAATATCGAGAATCATGGTTACATACTGTCGTTCGTAGAGATCTGGGATAATGAACACACACTTATAGTTAACAAGGTCCTTCAGCTTTGTAATGCCCAGTTGGCTCCGGAAGGCTTCTTCGAATATCTTGGAAATATCGTGGTAAATTTGATTGCGATCGCGGTAGTCTTTCTCGTTGAACGTGCCATTCCGTATCGGCCAGAACAGCTTGTACCTTGGGTTCGACTTTTCTGGAATTCGTAGCGCCTCGTTTCCCGTAAAGAAATCTGGCGCCTTGCTTGGGTCTGCTGGTATCTCTGTCCACTCAATGCGGTTGATGTCGTTGTGCTCCGAGATGATGTCTGGGGGTGACTTTTTGTTGTAGTTTTGGACTAGGTCCTTGGAATTGGGAAGTACTCGTCGCTTGTTGGCGCGCATGCGTGTCCTGAGTTCAGTCGACATGGTCATGTACTGATCGGCGAACTGTGTTGCATATTAGTAAATGTAGACCAGGGCCTGTCGGGTAACTTACGTCTTCACCAAACCACTTCTCTGGTTGCGACTCGGTGGATTCAGATGCATCGACCTTGATCCTCTTAGGACAGGGTTCTCCATCATCCTCCTCGTCCTCGCTCTCTTTCCATTTCCGCGCAATGACCATGGGCACTGTCTTGGGCAACGCATCTGACCCAAGTCCTATCCTCAGGTTCTGACTTCCAGGGTGTATTACAATGAGCTTCGAAATGTCAGTCCTCGATGCAAATGAGGCCTCGGCATCTTCCATTGTCTCGTCTGCAGCTTGTGGTGTTGCTCCTTCTGCTGCTGGCACACCCAGTGCGCGTGCGCGATCCTTGTCCCGCGCTTCCTGGACTATGCGGGCTCTCTCCTCGTCTTTCGGATATCGCACGGCGAGAAACTGCTCGTCTCTTTTCAAGAACTCGGTATAGTAGTTTTTTTGGTTGATCATGCCAACTTGCGGCCACGTCGTGAGATCCATGTTGTTGTCTGTCCGCTCCAACCCTATGATCTGTTAGCCGTCATGTCGATTCGAGGTTTGAAGTCGCTTTACCCTCTTCCCTCGCCTGGGCCCTGCCTGACTTTTTAACAGCCATCTTGCCTGAGACGCTGCTTGTGCTTGATTAAGACTTTCAATGCAGCCCGTGGCAATCACAAACAAAACTCGAGGTTAAGCAACTCGGTGTTTATCCGCCGGTGAGGATTGCGAAATCTCAATGGCGTTTCTCGTAGAAGTAAGACGCGCTATTGGGCTAAACTGTAGTAGCAGAACGCCGCGCTGTGCTCTCAAAAGGCGGTATGTGAGAGATAATACCGACTGTAGACTTGGTCGATGGGCGTGGTCTCGAAGCAGAAGATGATGCTGCTTGAAGGCAATGTCGGCGATTGGTGGCAAACGTCAGCCGAAGAGCACAATCAGATTGCGGGGTGCTTTGTTCTATTATGTTAGTGAACAGTCGTGAAGCCGCGTGAGAGAACGGCTTTGGTGTTCGCCGTGGTTGCGGCGCGCTTGTCCCGTGATTGGATCGCGAGTCCGCAACTTCGGTTCCACAACCCTTGCTACGAAGCTATGACCACGCAACTACAACGCGCGGGGTGATTCGTAGCACATCCAGCTTTACCTCCCAGCCCTCGTGGTTTGTCAATAACAATCTTTGTACGTCAATTCATTCACGCAGCCTTGTTTTTGGGACAAGTTATCTGAAGTGAAAGTACGGCTGCTGGGAACAACAAGCATAATCACACGGAGCTCTGCGCTTGGAACTATGATGGGCGCCTGGGACTTCTTTGCATACTTTCAGTGTCCGTTTTGATTCCTACAGAATCCCTCGTAGGGCTGTATTATATTACAAACCGTGATACCCATAACGCCATGATAAATTCAGTCCTGAACCCGTTACATTTGTTCCCGACCTTGTCCTGAGCAAAAGTTTGGCTGCCGAGTTGCCGGGGACAACAGACATACCATGCTGCTCAGAACATGAAAGCAGTAGCCACCATACCGAGGAATAGCGCAACCAAAGAGACGCCATTTTCGCCAGCCATACCTGTGCTAGTCGTCATGACGTAACATACGCCACTTTCATCAGCCATGCCTGTCTCAGTCGTGATGCCAGAGGCAGTGGTGGTGACAGTCGTAGTAGACTCGACCTGCCTGATGACATTCAGGCTGGGAAAGTTATATCCAATGCCAGATGAGGTGCTGTTAATGAGTGAATGTGGATAGTAGGCGGCCGAAACAGCAGGGGTAGTCGAGGGCATGTAGACAGTTGAGGACAAGTTGGTGGGTGCGTGGGTGGGGACCAAGTCGAAAGAGGTGAAGTTGACGACTTGGGAGGTCAAGTTGAAGACTGGAGGTGCCCTCGCCCCGGTAGCTGTTGGATAACTTGTGGTAGAAACATTCTTGAACTCAGACCACGTTGGCTTGATGGGGAACGGCGGCTGTAGCTCAGAGAGCGGGATTGCTGTGAAAGTAGCAGTGATGGTAGCCGGTGGCGGGAGGATTGAAGGTGTGGTAGTGGTGCTAGCTCTGATGAACTTCTCTGTAACGGTGACTTGCGTCGTTGACTGGATGGTCGTGGTCGTGGTAAGTTCACCGCAAGCAGAGACAGAAAGCCCAGCCTGACCAGAAGATGACCCATGGGTGGCGCTGCCAGTTACGGTACGAGTAGTAGTTGAGGTGATGGTGACAGTGGCAGTTGGACCTTGGGTTACGGGACACAGATAGGTGAGAATCGTCTGGCTGCCGTGGAGCAGAACCGTATCTGTGCAGAGCTTGGGTAACTTGCTACAGCCCTCGTCACGAGCAGCCACTGCTTCAAGCGGGGCGGGCTCCACGAGGTAACCCTTCAGGCCAGTCTGGAGAGCAGCAACTGATAGCTGTGTGTCAGTCTTTTGAGAGACGCCGCAGGAACACTTTCTAAGCATAAACAAGCGCGGAGGGACCTACCGGAAACTGCGAAGAAGGCAATGGCGCGCATGGCATGCATGTTTGTAGCTAAACTGGTCTTTGATATGGCGTGAGAAAGAACGATTGGGGACAGTAGAGACCGTAGTATCAATCACGAAGTTGAAGGAGCGTAGTGTGATGAGGTGAGAGAAACCTGGCGGGGCAGACGACAGTAAACAGTGCCACAGTGAAATGAGCAAAAGACTAGACCTGCGTCTTGCAAACGGCCAGTGGCCAATGAGAGCGAAGCCCGTCATCGGATTTTGGAGGTCGAGGCTCGCGAGCGTTTGCTCCATGCTTGGTGACTGGTTCTCACTGCTCTTGCCTGTGTAGTAAGACGGATGCGTCTGGTAAACAAGCAATGCCAAGGCAGGGTCAACAGTGTTCAACCAAGGCAGTGGTGGAGTAGTTGTATATCAATACTCCTTAGTTCTCCTGTTCACTGTCCATGTACATCCTGGCTGCTTAGTATTCAGAGAGTGTAGGTTATGAGAATATGACTATATTACTTCATTACCCAACATCAAACCCTATACACATGGATACGCCCACTAATACATAAACGCATATAGGCTAATTGTAATTGACCGAAAAATATGTAGGACGTTCAGAATTAAGCTTATACCCCATGAGCACAACATCAAGCATTAAGCACCCCAAAGAACCCTCATTTCGCTTCGTATGCTAAGAGAAAGCTAAGAAAATAATTCAGATTCATAACTCTATATTTTCGCTCATAAAGAAACGGGCTTATATCTCGCGCCCTAGCAACAAAATTTGCATACTGTATATGTTTTTGAAAGAAACCAAGTCGCTGCTTTCCGACTTCTCCCAGACCAAAAGGAGAGAAAAGACGATGGATAATGAAGAATGATGTCGAGGCCATGCAAGAAAGTGCGCGCTGCCATGCATGCCAAATGTCTAAACAAAACGAGACAAGCAGACAATGAAGGAATAAAAACTTTGCTCAATGTTTGTGAAAAAGAATGCCGCTGAAGGATGGCTCGCGCTGAGCATCCGTATGCAATCGCCAAAATGTGGGGAAAAAGTGATGTGTGTGGGAGCATTGTCAAGCCGGTCGACAATGTCCATGAAAAACTTGCGCATGTCGTGGAAATACATATGTACGAGTATGTTGAGTCAAAGGCGTATTTGCCTTAGAAGTCTCCAGGTACATCTTAGCCGGGTCGTCGGAAAGCCTCAACGTTCAACGTGGGCGTCTCAACTTGTCTGTTCGTCGGCACGCCTTCATTCTTCCTCCTATCAAAGAAATTCTGGCACTCATGGCTGATGAAGGTCCATTCTGCAAGCGCACGTCCGGCATAGGTACTCGACGTCACAGCAGCGCCAGTGGGCGGTGTGCTAAGGACAGGTTCGAGGTTGATGCCCTTCTGCAT
The DNA here is from genome assembly GCA_026262445.1 of Bipolaris bicolor. Lineage (NCBI taxonomy): Eukaryota > Fungi > Ascomycota > Dothideomycetes > Pleosporales > Pleosporaceae > Bipolaris > Bipolaris bicolor. The sequence goes on along the minus strand of JAODYD010000008.1, from coordinate 211,037 downwards.
CAAGAGGCTCTGTGCTGGAAGTGGGAGTCGTGGAGGCTGGAGGCGCATAGGTTGGTATGCGCCGAAGCGCTTATCAACCCATTCCAGAGAGAAGCGGAAATGGTATGATCGATGGGTAACCGGCGCTGGGGCGGGTGCCGGTGTTTCGGCAGCCGGAGGAGTAGAGGATGCTTCGCTGGCCGTGGTCTTACTGGCGTTTTCCCTGTCTTTAGCGGGTCCAGGACTCTTTGATTTGGCATTCTGCTTCGAACTTCCTCCCATGAGACTACGCAAAATGTTCCATCTGCCTTTGCCTGAATCCTCCTCTGGAAGGTCAGGCGATTCTGTTGGTGGAGGAGGTGTTGGCCGAAGCTCGGCTTCCGAAATCAAGGGAGCTGGAAGAGAGGGCTTTCGCTGATGGGGGTTTTGGACCACACCGTCGAATGTGAGAAAAGGACCACTATTGGTCACAATAGGATTATCATTACGTATGATGAGAAAGCGTCGGCCTGGTGCAGGGTTGCAAGCCTGTGTCGACGGGAAAATAGTCTGTTTACGTTCAGCCTCTTCTTGAAGCCAAAGGTAGTGAGACCAAATTGACCGGAGTCGGTCACTCAAAGCGCGTTTGATCGTTCTGCAGATATGTCAGCATACAGTGTAATGATGCAGAAGTCGCTTTGTACTCACACTTCGACTTCAGTGTCATTGCCATCGAATCGAGCCACTCGCCAGCAGATCAGCCGCATAAAGTAGGCGCGCACCATAGGACACCAGTGGTTGAAACGGCTTTCGAAAAATTCGGGTTCCAGAAGGAACTCGAGGCAAAGCCCTTCTTTTTGTTGGTCGTCCGAGGTCAGAGATGCCCAACTGCTGTAGAGGAAGGCGTACAGCCTAATCTCGGTAGCGGTATTGTGACTAGCAGCCATGGCTTTGAACACGGTCAGCCAGAAAGGCCAGTCCATGATGGCATGGTGATCGCTGTCGTGTTGCTCGTAGCGAACAAGGATGACAAGAGCCTCTTCAAGAAAGTCGCAGAGGGTATAACAGGCACTGTTGTTGTAAATTGAAATCTTGCGTGCCTGTGCCTGCAGAAGACGAGCAAAACTCTCAGCAAACATCTTCCTGGCAATGTGAAGGTGAGCATTTCGTTCGGAAAGGAAATCGCGTATTAACATTATGATTCGGTTTTCCTGCATCATGCGGGTGGCGTTTGCTGGTGGAAGAGCGAGATTCGAGGCAGAAGCATCAGGTTCCAGGACATCGTCAAAGGTAATTGCCGATGTATCTTCCGGCGGCTGCTGTTGCTGCGGTACAGCATTCCTGTTGATGGTTGCATCCAAATTAACCAAAAGCTGGGCATGCACCATAATCAATCCAGGAACACAGATGCACTCTGCATTGGTAGGCTCAAGGGGCAGGAAGTCGCTGACCAGAATGTGGAAGTGCTTGACAAAAACGTAAAAAAGGTCGCTCTCGGCGCCAGACCAGCGCTTTGTCCAAAGTCCGTACCAGTCGATGTTGGCCATGGCAAGCGGGGGTAAAATGGGCTTGCGTAGTTGACGCATAAGTCGGTTCAGGGACAGTAACTTAAGGGGGAGAAGCATAGGTGGGAACGATGCTGCAACTCGGTCGGATACGGAATCCAAACGATCCATCTTTGACACACCAGACTCTTCCATTACCCGTTTCATCATTTCGAGAGATGGGCTCCATAGACGCACCAAAACATCGGCAACTCCAGGGCAGAAGCAGAAAGCATATGCACATGTCTTTCCACAGAATGTGACCAGACTTGCAGCAGCATTTCGCAAGGACATTCTCTCTACGACAAAAGCCATTTGGGACTGCAAGTTTTGCGTGAAGATGTTGCGCACATTGTGGTGAACAGATTCAGCAAGGAAATCGGCCGAGCTGGTAGTGGAGGCGCCCGAACTAGTTGTAGATGCAGACAATGGTTCGTCGCGGTCTGCAAGGGCACAAAAGGGCGAGGGGTAAAGTCTCCATTCGGGCCTTTCCATGATTGCAGCGATACCTTCGAGGATAACCGGACGGTCTGTGCCAGAGATGGACTGGTTGTTCCGGCCTGCCACGAGCTCCAAGAGACCAGTCCACCAGCCATTGAGGATATTTACACGGCGATCGAGATCTTCGGGCCTGAGCTTCTGATCTATAGGGCGATGGGCGTGTTGGCGGAGAAAAGGAAGGAGGGAAGTGCGAACCACGTTTGCCTTGAGGGAACTGGATTTGGATTGGAACCTATGTAATGTTAGTTTGAGTTTATATTGTTGGAGCAGAGGAGCCATACTTGCGCAGATCCGCATCGAGGGATCTGAATGCGTTCCACAACTCATCCTTTTTGCGGGGTTCAGTCTTGATGCCTTTTAGCTTTTCGGCAGAGATGTCGCGTGGTAGCGGAGGAACGACGTGGGTGGGGCTGACTGGCGTTTGGTGCTGGGGATAATGCGGGAGCTGTTCAGTTGAGAATGACTTGGGCACCGAGGGCGAGTTGGAGGCATTGGCAGTCGCGGTGAAGAGGCCACTGAGGCGCTTGTTCTTCTTGCTCAAGGGAGTTGGGATTTCCTCCTGTACAGTGTCTCTTGCCTCGGACTCCTCTGGGATACTTTCAGTTGTCGTCTGCGTCTTCTGGTTGGCTGGCTCGACGGCTGGTTGTGTCTTTTTTGGACTAGGTTCCTTTTTCCTGAGTTTCTTATCCTTGGATGGTGACGTCGATTCTCGCGACTGTTGCGGGCCAATGACCCATGACTTCCTGCGCAGGTTTGTCAAAGAGCGCGAGGGCGAAGGAGAAGGCGAGTCTGCCTGCTTGACAGCCTCTGGTCGGCCGCGTTCTGGCTTTGGTTCTGCGGAGGGATCTCGGCTCCTAGTGGAGAAGGGCAGAAACCTTGAGGAGCGGCGGGTCGCTGGCGTCGGTCTTAGCTGAGGCATCTGCACGTCGGGCAGCTCTGGAGCATCCTCTGACGAGGGACTGGACCCATCTGAGTGGCTCTCGGAGGTCCTCTCCTCGCTCCTGGAGCGATCGGCATCATCTTCGGAGGCTCCCCTTCGCTCAGCAACAGGCGAACCCTTGTCGAGATCCTTCACCTGAGGAAAGTATGTGTACGAGGCAGCCTTTGGCAGTTGGGCGCGCTCGGGTTCCTGGGGCAGCTGGAGGACGGCGTCGGAAGTGGCCCTGTTCCTGCCGCGGAGGGCATTGGTGAGGGAGTAGTGGCTGCGAGGAGCCTGCGCGACGGCGATGGGCATGGCGAGATAGGGAGCGGGCGCAGCGAAGCAGTGGCTAGACAGCCCTTCTTCAATGCAAGTTGGGTACGCGTCTCGGACAGGCTACGGGCTCATGGCGGAGTAATCGGACGGGAAGCGGCGTGGTGGTGTCAAGCTGGTATTAGGCGGGCCGTTGACAAGGCCGTTGGACGGGCTCCAATAGAGTAGCGACAGTGGTAGCGGGAGCGACGTCACAGTCGAGGCTGGGGGGGGCCAGGGAGGAGGAAACAGACAGAGGCTTATTGGAGGGGGGTGGAGGGGTGCAGCGGGGATGTACAGCAGCAAAGCAACAGGGAGGGTGAGAGTAGAGAAACAGAAAGGCAGTTCAGCGAGTGTTCAGTAATTCGGCGAGCGTTCAGTAGCGACTGGACTGGCAGAAGATTCAGGTTTGAGATTCTGGTCCGAGCTGGGAGTGCTACTGGTGGCACTAGTACATAGATAGGACGGCTACGGGGGGGGCCAGCAGGTTGATTGAGCTAGCATTTGCAGCGAGTGGTGGTGGTGCTACTCTATTGCCTGGATGGTGTGGGCGCGCGGGTGCAGGCCCACCACTGGCGGGCTAGCAGGGATGCAGGGCAGATCGCGTCGGAGCGATGGTTCTATATTAAAAACGGGCGCAATTCGTCGCAGTCGTGTCATCTGCCATTCGTCTACTGATGCGCCCTGTGCCTGTGCCTGCGCCGTTTGCAAGACGTGCTCGCTCTCTCGCGCGCATTTGCATTCCCCATGGCCGGCTTGGCCGCTGGCGGTGTCGTCTTGTCGACGCCATTGCCGCCTCGCATGTCCAGCGCACTATAGCCATGGGCCGTGTTGGCTATGTATGGATCGAGGCATGTACTACTTGGTATTACTGACTGCACATATTATTATCAATGCTTGCTCTGCCAGTGCACCCGCCCCCTAACAGGCCCCTACTGCTCGCTGCTGCTGCTGCTGCTCGCTAGGCCCCAGTGGGCCCGCCGAACCATCTTGTTTTTTCGCGACGTGAACTGTGAACACTGCAATCTCTGCCGCGGCCTTGACCGCAATCTCCTTGCCCACTGCTCAGACCTGACACGCTGCTGGTGGCCCCCGCGTGCTTATCGCCCGGTTTCAGCGTGAAGACATCGTTGCGTCAGCCCTGGGCGTCGCCTGTCCTGTCTGTGTCCCTCGCTCGCCTGCACGAGTCTGCTTCGCCTACCACACTGCCACTGCTGCTGCCAATGGCGCACATGGACATGGATACGGATACGGCTGGCTAGCTGCAATCCAGGGTAAACCCCTCAACTGACCATCCGTCTGCGTCCGCCTTGATCCATACTATGGACATCCACTAGTCGTGCACCTTGCATGCCAAAGCCGTAAGTGTACACATGCGGCAGAGCCCATCCGCTGCTGCATTCAACATTTCCGCCCTCAGGCCCACGCTTTCGCCCTGTTCCTCCGACCTCCCGACCACACTAGCCGCCAATATCGGGAATTGCTGCCTGCAAGACAGTCGGCACTGCATCCCGTAGCTTATCTGAGGAGCCGTGGTTTGCTCATTTTCTTTGGGACATGCACATGTAATGCAGCAGATCAATCGGCCTATGCTGCACGGCGCGGAACAGCCTGCGTCGAGTCAGTCGCAAAATATACACACATACGTGTCGTACGCGCATGTTGATCAAAACAGCAATCCACCACCGCTAGCATACTTACTACTGCCATGCTGCCGAACGTGCGTCTTTGCTGACTGACCTGGTCCCTCCCCAGTCCGTACGCCGCCAAAAGCAATTCACTCTTGGCAACTCTTGTCCCCCATGCCGAAACCCACGCCCCGCCACCCTCTCCGCGTCCTGCATGCCACGCATCCAACAGACTTGCTTCTCTCGCCATAGCCTTCGTCATACACAATGGCGCTCACAAAAAGTACTGCCTTCAACAACCAAAGGGGCGGCCTCCATGCCAGTCTGTGCTGAGATTGTTTGCGGCATATTTACATCATAAGAGTGATGAGCGTGTAGATCAATGACCGCCATTGACCGCCCACAACCATGGCTGCTGAATGGCTCAAACTCACACTCAGCCCCCGACAATGTGCACGTACACGTACTTACATACAGCCAATATGCTCCAATCCCCCCGTGCAACCCCCATCCATGTCCTGCTACTTACCCTTGATCCCTCCACCAATCTACTCTGTTCACTCAATCAAACACTCAGTCCAGATAGGCCCAATCACATAAGCAATCCACTTCGTCACTTGCATACCTCATCACGTGATTTACATGTTCCCAGACAATGCACCCAATGGCTCAGCACTTTTGTTGCCCAAGTGGTATTGACACAGTCGCTAGTATTTTGATACATCTAGTCCTTCACCCAGCAATCTTCTGCGTCTAGTGGGTAGCACCGGCGGTGGTGATGCTCTCATCCTCCTCCTCAAACCAGTCCTCCTGGGGCAGGACCTCGCCGTCCTCGGATGAAGCGCCCTCAACCTCAACAGTCTGTGTCTCGTATGCCTTGAGCTCGCTCGCAATGTCCGTCTCCTCGGGAGATGCGGGGGCCTTGGGGATGGCGAACTTCTTGACCTGGCCCTCGGCGTCAGAGGCCTTGACTTGCGGGACCTTGTAGTTCTTGAGCTCGCGGAGGTACATGTCCTGCACCAGGTCGGCTACAACACCAATTGGGTCAGTTATTGTCGGAATTTCGAGCGGCTAGGATGAATCACCTGATCGGACGGCGGTGGGGGTGATGAAGGTGCGGCGAGCGACGTAGGCAGGTTGTTGCCGGGCGACGCGGACGAGCGCCTGGCGCTGCAGCGGATCAGTACACATCCAATTCTCACCAGCAAGAGAAGCCTACCGAGGCCCTGATGGATTGCGCAATCATTGTTGATATGTCGGGGGTGGGGAGCTGGCAATTGGAAGCTACAAGGTGAAGGTCGATGTTGGGGAAAAACCGTGGACCGCAGCTTGACCTGCCGCCCAAGACGGCCTAGCGCGGGCGGAATGCCAAGCCTCGTAGGCAACGGGCTGCGCGCTCGAGACATAAGGTTTCCATTGCCGTTCTCCGACCTTCGTTCCTCCAGCCCTCTGCAACCACACTCGTTTCCTGCGTCCCTTGCCCAAGAGCAGTCTCCAAGTGTCGGTCTCGCGAGCCCGTAGCTAGAATCCCCAATACAAGCCTAGATCTTCGTGAAGAAAGAAAGAAACATGTCTTACGCACCCGACGGCCGCCTCCTGTCGCCTGGTGAGGTATACGAAGCCGCGCCCGTGCAGGTCAAGGACGACGAGTGGCAAGAGGACCTGAACGTTGCTTTGATCTGCCCCGACTGCAAAGAGAACCCTCCCAATCTGGTAGAGGAGTTCAGTGCTGGCGATACCATTTGCGGCTCCTGTGGTCGCGTCCTCGCCGACCGAATCATCGACACCCGCTCGGAATGGAGAACCTTCTCCAACGACGGCAAGTGGCGCCCTCCTACTTGCATCAGTGAGGCGCATGCTAACATTGTATCTTGCTTTAGACCAGGGTAACGATGATCCATCACGTATCGGTGACGCTGCCAACCCCCTTCTGCACGGCTCCCAGCTTCAGACTGAGATCGGTTTCGGTGACGGTGGTATGAGGGTTCGCGATCTTTCCAGGGCTCACAATAAGAGCAACCATGACAAGGTCAACAAGGCCCTGCAAGCTGCCTACGGCCAGATCACAGCGCTCTGTGACAGTCAGAACATTAGCAGACCGACGGCCGAAACGGCCAAGATGCTCTACAAGATGACGGACGATGCAAAGCTGTTCAAGGGCAAATCACAGGACGCTATCATTGCCGGCTGTATCTTCATCGCATGCCGAAAGCACGACCAGCAGCGTAGTTTCCGCGAAATCTTCAAAATGACCAACGTGTCCAAGAAGGAAGTCGGCCGTACCTTCAAGGTCCTCGAAGCCTTTATCCAGAAATCACAGAACAGCGGTCCATCAGTCGCCGGAAACGGAGCTGTCATCGACACAGTCAACCTCCTCAACCAAAAAGGCGGTACCACTGCCACCAGCGCCGCCAGCCTCATGCCTCGTGCCTGTGCCAAGCTAGCTCTAGGCACCCAGGTCCAAATGGTGGCCGAAGAGTGTGCCGACCAGGTCGCTCACTACGGTGTCGCAGCCGGTCGATCCCCTCTGTCTATCGCTGGTGCCTGTCTCTACCTGGTCTCGCATCTCATGGGCCAACCCAAGTCACCAAAGGAAATCGGCCTCGCCGTCGAAGTCAGCGATGGCACCATTCGTACTGCGTACAAACTCATGCATATGGAGCAGGATAAGATTATCAAGGATGAATGGATTGCAAAGGGTGGTGATCGGTCCAGGATCCCCGCTGCTTAGATTTTTTTCTTGTTTCAATCACTCCACAGGGAAGCTTGGGGTGGGTGTTGTACTGGTTTCACGTTTTGGACTTTTTTCTTTTCACTTTTTCTTTTCTCTCCTATCAAACACCCGTTCTTATTTTTCTTCTCTCATCAAAATCGACATCTCACGGCATTAAGAGGGTCTGGAGTTTTATTTTGTGTTTTAGACTTTTTTTTAGTTTTTCAGTTCCTTATCTCGGTTCTTCTTCCTTTATTCTACTAAACTGGTTTGTTTATTTGGTTTTTCGGATGGGGGATTTTTTTTTTAACGCCTGGAGGAGAGGAAACAAAGATTGAGACGGCCAATTGCCATGAAAAAGATATGATACCCGGATAGATTGGCGGGGGGAGGTGGAGGGGGACAAATTCGGATGGAGAATATTCAGATTGTGAAAAATGGGCGGGGGGGTTTTTTTTTGGTTCCGTGCGGGTATGAAGTAATGTCGAAGGAGGAACTACAACTACACAGAAAATGAGAATGCTGTTGCGGTGTGTATGTTCGTTTTGTATACCGTGATGCTATACATCCATTGCACTTTTCATCTCTCTCCCTACACACTAGGTTCATGCAAGGTTGCATCTATCCCGCTCAAGTCTTCACATGCCACACCCATTTACCTCTATTTAACTTACCTGTGTACATTGATATTTGAATTGCCATTCCCTTCCCAACAAAAAATGCATTCACTGGTTATCCTTCACTCTCATTTGACAACGAGTAGTTTCTACTCGTTAAGAACAAACTCTGCTTTCATATCATTAAATCCAGATGACCTTCCCTTAGTTATCTTTCTAATATCTGCATCCGCATTGGCTATTGTATGAGACTTTACAGACTGAAACTATCCCATATATTCTAATTGGCAAAAAATTATCTAAGACAGTAACAAATTTCGAGTCCATCCGGAAAAAAAAAATAAAAAAATAAAAAATTAGAAAGCATCCCAATTACATCAATTCTAAGATAAACACACTCAATTCTAACCAATTAGGATATCACAAAAAAAACCCCCCCAGCCAAACCCAACTTTTTTCGGAACCTTTCTCTTCCTCTAATCCTCTAGCAAATTCCCATCAACATACTCTACACCAAACTTATCCATCTTCAAAGCATACATATCCCAACCCAAACCCATTCAAACCTCCAGCATCCGTCCCTTCATCCACTCGCCAAACCCGCCTTCAGCCACACTCTTGCTAAACGCGACCCAAAAAGCTTGTTTCTCGCTCACAGGTCTCGCACAACGCTCAACCAGCGCTTTAACCTTGATATCCCTCAAGCCTTTGATAGCCATGACCTGCTCCGCCCACTCGAGATCCACACCACCGAAATCTCCGCTGCCGCCAAGCCACTCGTTCTTCATGCGCAGCATGGTATCGAAGTCGGACGGGTTCATCGGGGTGATGGAGTCCCAGGCTTGGTCGGGCTTTCCCGCAATCATTTGAAGCTTGAGCGTGCTTAGATGTATGCTGGGCCCGCCGCCTGCAGCTAGCGTGTTGTCTGTTGCGCCGGCTAGGTAGGCGCACATTCCTGCCCATTCCGCGCGGTCGAATTCCTTTGCGTACGGTAGGGCTTTCTTGGTCAGACTGAGGTGTCTGATGGAGGCCCGGCTTCGGGGTGTGAGGTCCGAGAGGAAGGGCACCACGGCTTCGACGCTCATGTGGAAACTGAACATGTATGTGGAGTAGAGCATTTTACTCGCTTCGGCGTGTATTTGCGAATTTACACACATGAGGGAGGGGACCGTGTAGCGTAAGTGTGCGGTGTAGGGCGAGAGGAGGACGCGGTAGGTCGTTGGGGCCGTGGTTGTAAGAAACGGGCCTTGGAAAGCTCAGTTAGCATATGTCTTATTTGTCTGATAGAGCATTTGAGAGGCATCCGCGGTTCGCGTCTTGCGCCCTCAATCTCTACGATATTTCCAAGCGGATGGAGAACCTGACTTACCAGTTCTGACATGATAAGTACTCCTCCTTTTCCATGTCTTTAAGCCTTGACCCCCCAGCCAGGGGTCTATTGTCCGTACACTCAAGGTGAATGGGTCATTGTTCGTGTCCTCGGAGAAGTAGGTATGGAAATCGGGTACCAAGTTCGCGACCGACGTTCCGCGCCCAGAGTAGGGAGTCTTTGAGGGTAGCAGTAGATATTCGTATATCATAAGGCGGATCTCGAAGGGTAAGCGGAGAAGTGACGAGGTTGGAAGACCCTCAGTCATGACGGATGTTGACTCCATGACAAAGAGTTATCTGCAGCTGAAACTTGGGCGCAATCTACACAGTTGAAGCGTACTAGATGCCGCAAAATGTGTTGGATTACGGCCTGCCAGAATATCGACTGATGTCAGAAAGCAATGGAACTTTTAATCAGTCAATCAATCAGCGTAATGCTTCTGACTGTGGCGTGACTCAGATGCTTCTCAGCTTCTGGAAACAATGGCCAGTAGAGCAAGGTGTATGGGATAAACCACGCAGTCAGAACTGAAAAGAAGGTTTGCAGGTAGTGGACGCGCCGGACGGGCACGCCGCCATTTTGTTTATCAACGTGTTAGGCATTGCGTGTTGTCCCGTCTCGTCACCGGCATTACAATGCTGAAAAATAATCTCGGGCAATACCTTGATGACCAGGATGCATGGCCGTGACCACCTTGCCACGTAGAGTAAAGACCGTTGGGCGATCTGTACTCGATGTAGTATGGTGGCAGATCTAGAAGTGCAGTAGCTTGCCGAAGGTTGGCTGAGGTGGAAATGACATTCCGAGGGCATTGCTATCGATAAGGTTGAGGGCGGTGAAGAAATGTAAGACACAGTCCGGCGAAGCTGATATGAATTGCGTGTTACACCGAGATTGTTTCAACACATAGTAATCCGGCACATCGCAGTTGCTTACTTCACGTGAAGCTTGCCGGCTAGTGCCAGCACCGACGTTACTATTCTGTCAGAATAGCCTCGGCAGAGATTGTGAAAGATCCTATCGCCATGACGAAATCCAGACTCCAGCTGAGCAAGGTGTCTGTCGGATAAGGTAGTGATAGTGCGAAAATCACATCGGGGATGCGTCGGAACAACCACAATCGTTTGCATGCCTTGTATCGGCCCTTTTGATTAAGATTCGGAAAACATGCCCTGGCCTGCGCTTGTGCTGTAGCGTGGCAATGGCTACTGTAGTTACATAGAGTAGTGTAGAATGGCCAGGTGGCGGGAAAAGCTGTGCTGGTTCATAGCGGACCTGTGATGAATATCTGGCTGTAGGGTAGTGTTGACATGGGATTGATGGAATTAAATGTGAGTGTTCAGCACTCGTACATAGTTGTCGCAGGCAAAGCGGTTAGCGTCTCAACCCAAACAAGTACGTACCTGCAGCGCTGGACCCTGTGCCAAGGCCCAAACGTCATCGCAACAGGATGAGGCAGTCTGCATCCGAACACATCTATCGGCATCCTCGCAAACTGGCGGGTCTCGACACTCACAACAGCCTGTAAAATTACGCAAATTCTCCACAGCAATGAAAACACGAGTTCATGCCATGTTCAATGATATCATTGCTCAGCTGTAGCAGCTCCATCCCCAACTCCGTTGAGCTATCCTAATCTCAAGTGTTGCTCTTTGCCCACCCCCCTAAACCTTTAGCTATACCCTAATACAATTTTCTCTCAAAGTGCCAGAGAAGAAAAGTCGAGTGCAAGCAGAAAACCAGACAAACAAACATCTTTTTGAGTTTATCCCTCCCTTGCGGATATGAACGCCTCGCGACTGAGCACGTAAACTTTAACCAAGTGACCCGTAAAAAAGAGAGGATGCAAGAGGAGAGGAACAAGAAACGAGATTGTCATAATACAAAATCTGAGGCCTTATCAAGCGTATCAAAGAAACATGCTTTTCCGTGCCATCAGTCAACTCAAAAGAAACGGGAAAAAGAGAAATTGGTCATTGGCCATACCCATTCGTCATCATGATAGGACTTGACCATGTCCCCTTAAGCACGCATCCACTTCTCCCAATTATGATTATATGAGAGACGGCATCTAGTGCTGCCCGTAATTTCCGCCCCAACCTCCGCGGTTGTAGCTGTTACCGTATCCTCCGAATCCACCGTAGTTGCCGTAGCCGCTCTGCTGGTGGCTTCCAGAAGTCTGGTGACCAAGCCCGCCTAGGCCACCGTATCCGCTGTTGCCAAGGTGGCTGGGGTAACCACCATAGCCTTGCTGAGCATGCTGAGGTCCGCCTTGTCCGGGAGTGCTCTGGTTAGCTGAGCCAGGACGGCCAGGCTGGGCCCCAAGAGCAGAAGGGCTTGGTCCTCCGCTCTTGTAGTCGCTGGAAGGCTTGAGGGCATCGTCGCCAATACCCTGTCCACTCTGTTGGCCATATGAGCTCTGGTGGAAGTTTCCAGGACGAGTAAAAGTATCAGGAATGGCGCCGAATCCTGCAGCCCCAGCAGTTGCACTAGGGTTCTGAGATGCGGCCGAAGCTGAACGACCGTAATCGCCAAAACCTCCAGCTCCGCCACTGCCACGGTCGTGCAAAGAGGATGCACCAAAGCCTCCAGCATTTGCCGGAGAAGATGAGTGCTGATCAAACGAAGCCTGAGGAGACATGCCGTAGTGGTGGGGCTGACCATACATGCCCTTTCCGAACGATCCATAGCCGGCTGCTCCTTGGCCGTAACCTCCAAACTGGTTCATGTAGTTGGCATAGTATGGGCTGCCATAGTAGGGGTGGTTGTATGGGTAACCAGCACCGTGGCCATGCTGCGCGTGCTGGCCTTGTGCGCCATGTCCTTGACCAGCCATAGCTGCTGGGTTAGGAGTGTTGTGTCCGCTGTTCTGGGCGTCGCCGTATCGGCTCTGAGACTGTTTTATTTCTCAGTATATTGTAGTCAATGGGCGAGGAGTTCTGGCTCAGCTGCTGTCCTTACTCGGTCCACCACCTTTGCTAGCTCCTCACATAACATATCATCCTTACGATGTGTTTCGAGGTGGATAGCATAATGGTTGGCCACGAGTTTGGCAAGCTCGGCATGAGTCCGAAGTATTTTACTTACCTGTGGAAGCTGACTTTGAGCATAGGCTGAGTCAGTAGGTCCAGAACCGAAAGCGCTACCAGTACGCTGTTGCGCGGAACCAGCTTCTTGCTGGGTTTGTGCGATAGGCTGACCGTAGCTACCATAGTAGTTCTGGTATTGCGCACGTTGTTCAGCGGTGAGATATGAGGGGTAGTTGTCAGGGGCAGACGAGAAGGCACCGGGCTGGGATGGTGCTTGGCTTTGCTGAGCAGCGTAGTCGTAGCCAGGGGTCTGCGAGTTGTTTGATTGTGGGATCTGTTGGCCGAATGGGTCGTACGGCTTCTGAGGTGGGGCAGAGGCTTCCGACTGGATGCCTGGTTGACCGTATCTGGCGAACTGGTTGTAGGGTTGATTTGATTGGGATCCCTGGTTCTGCATGGCCTGGGATGCAAGTGGGTTTGAGGGCGATTGGGGTAGAGTAGGCTGATTTTGAGGAGCAGGGGGTAGTCCTGGGGCCTGCTTTGGTGTGGAAACGGACTCCTGCGGCTGAGTCTCTGCTTGGGGTGGCGCCTGGCGTGGAGCTGGGGGAAGAGAGGCTCTGGGCTGTGCAACAGGCGAATGCTGTGGTGGTTGAGTCCTAGTCTCCGCCTCTTCTCTGTCCTCATCAACATCTGGGTCGGATCCCTCACCCAAGCCCATGCTACCGAACTGGACAGCCGCCCTGTCAACAGCATGGTTTCCAGGCATAACAACTGCCTCTTGTTGCTCAACCAGCCTCCTCTGGAAGCTTGCGCTTCGGTGCGGGGTTCCCGAAGTCGCCTTCAATGCGGTTGTCTGGTATCCTCCAACAGCGGGACGGCCGATGGGTGCTTGGGTTGGCCCGTTCAAGGGGGTGGCAACAGCACTTCCAATATCCTTTGAGCTTGCAACAGTGCTGAAAGCTGTCTCTGTAGGGGGCGGGTGTGATTCGTCAGGAAGATGCTCAACATTCTCTTGTGTCAATTGATCCGCAGACGGTGGCAGGGCGACTTCGGGAGTAGCCACTCCAGGGCTCTTGTCTGGCGTCTTCTTGGGCGTCTCCTCAATGGTAGGTGGTGGCGTTTCAACAGGCTTCTCTGCAACTGGGGGTATGGGTTGTTCTTCGGTCGGGACAACTGGATCAGTGGGAACGTCATTCGCGGGCGTGGCTTCAGGTACTTGCGGAGGCGCTTCGGGAGCTGCAGCGGGGGCAGGCTTCGGGGCTGCTTTGGGTACCGCGGGTGCGGGTGCGGGCTTTGGTGCGGCAAACATGCTCGCCCAAGTCTTCTTTGCAACTGTAATGGTAGCCTCGACAGCAGGCTTGATGACTTCTGGGGTACTCTCGGGCGCCTGCGCGGTCGTCTCGTCGTGTTTGCCCTCGTTGGGCTCTTCTCCAATAGCAGGCGTGTCCCATGCAGAGGACTCGTTCGTCGGGACTGATCCAGCAGCCGTACGAGGTCCAGCAGCGGCCCCGCCACGGCCACCTCGAATGCCACCACGACCACGATCGGTGCCCCGACCTCCACGGCCTCCACGACCGCTGTCGACACCGCGGCGGGCGCCATCAGGTCGACCACGCAGACTGGAGGTTCCATCTGCCGGAGCGACACCATCTTTCGCCTTTGAGCGGGACCTGTCCTTTACCTTCTTAGGGACTTCTGAGAATTGAGAGACGGAGCCTGTACAATGTCAGCAAACAATGAGCCCCTTGCTGTGCAGAGTGCTGTCCCGCGTGCGCAGTGCACGGGCGCAGGAGGGGCGCTCACCCTCACTAATCTTCTCAATGGTGGTTTGCAGGTCGCCATCAGATTCTTCGATTGCGAGCACTAGGTCGGCGTCGGTCCATTCAGGAAACAGTTCCTTGAGTGTGGGTAACTGTGAGTTGTAGCGCTTCTTAAGCTCTCCAAGCTCGCCTTGGTCTGCTGATGTGTCAATGGTTGAAGATGCGCTGTCGCCATTTGTTTTCCTGGGCCCTCGAGAGCCGTATGATGCCCTGCCGCCGCGGGCAGAGCTCCTGCCTCGCGCAGGCCGAGATGGTGCTTCAGACATTGAATCTGTGTGGGGTGTGGACAAGCCGCTGGCGACTTTGGGTTGTGTGAATGTGTGGGCGGGTGTGGTGGACGTGCGTGGTGATGATGTAGAAGGAGGTAAAGTTGGGGAAAGCTAAAGGGCAAGCGACCACGTCGTCTTGGCACTGGAGGTTCCAATGGCGCAGGACGCGGCAGTGTCGCGTTGGCTGGGGTCTGAGTGGGCTGTGTGGTATGCAGAAGTGAGGGGAGCGTTCAGAAGCGATTGATCTACGAATAGCTGGGGCGTATTGCTCCAGCCTGCCGTCTTGCGCGCGCGTCTAGTCCGTCACGTGCCATACAGGGCGCCCGCTTGCCGCAGTCCCATGGCCGCTTGTGCCTGGCCCACCTCTCGTCATCGCCGCACCGCAACACGACGCACGATTCACGACAACTGACTGCGCCGCCATGCAGTCCGCCACCGGCAAACGCGTTCTGAGTACTCTCGCCTCCAAGATTCACCCTCAACTGCCGCTGTCCCCGCGAGAGAGTCAGCAGCTACTGTCTTTGCTTACCCAGTCCTTCCGCGCCCACCTCGACCGCGAACACCCCTTTCCCCCCTCGGAGAGCACCCAGAGAGCGCCTTCCCGGCAACTGTTGATTAGTAGTGGGCAACGTGCTCCATCCCCGCACCATGCAGCCGCCTCTTCATATGCCTCGACCACCCAGCATTTGGACTCGATCCTAAACAACCCGCTGTTTGCAGTCAAGCCCCGCCGGAGAGGATCGGGGTCTGCCGCGGTCGATGTCCTTAGAGACCCTGTTGGGTGGTTTATTAATGAAATAGCGTCTGGTTCTGCCACTCTGCAAAAGGCGGCCATTTGCCTCGAAGTGCTCGAGAAAACGACAAACGAAAGCCCAGTGGGGCTCAAGGATGGAGTCACACCAGCAAATGTGCTCTCAGAATGGCTGCGGACCAGTGGCTTGGACACATCGCGCCAGTTCTTGGATATGTGCATATCAAAGTCAGGCAACGGCAGTAGGTTCCTTGACAGATTGGTAGCTTTACAGTTGGCCGAGGGCGAAACTTCTGCACCGTGGCGCTGGTTCATCCGATCGAATGAACAGCGTACCAAAGAAACCGGCCTGGATGTCTCAAGAGTGACCAAGTTCAGACAACAGCTTCTGGAGAAGATGGTATCCATTGAGGCAAACAGCAGCTTGAACAGTGGCCTGGCTACATTTATGCAAGCTTTCCGCTTCACGGAGAATGCGGGCTACGAGTCAGCACACAGTGTGTTGAGGACCGCTGGCGGTCGTCTCGTTAACCGCATCATCTCCAGCCGGGACCAGTCCATCGACCTGGAATTGTATCAATCATTCTCATCATCATCACAACGTTGGCTTGGAAGCTGGAGCCGAGCTGTCGAGGCGATGCTGTCCCTCCATCGACCTTCAGAAAGCAGCCCAATACCAGGACTAAAGTTCATCGAGGACCCCACTGGAGCCGTCACATTTGCACAGTCATCACGAAGCCGACGCAATTTCCTCGTCCAGCTATGCCTGGGTGTTGCCAGACAGCTTTTGGAACAAGAGAAGTTTTCAGAAGCACAGGTAGTCATGGAATTCACCAAGATGCACTTTGCAGACCTTGTGCTACCGAAGCCAGTAACCCTGGCGCAACCAGCATCAGAGTCGTGGAGCGTGCGCAGGGAGCAGCAGAACTTGGAATTGCTCGACCGGCTGATCCCTACTTGAAGGGGCATTGGAACGGAAGGAAGCGAAAATGAATAAAAAATCACTCATAGCTGTGGCTTTTGCAGGCCAAGATCAGCTCTCAGGCGTTCTTAGGGGGTTTTGACAAATGTCAGATTGACAGGTCGCCGACGATGCGGGTCCAAAGGGTAGTGCACCGTAGTTTGACCGTGCGGGGAAAGCGACCGCCTTGAGGTTAAAACATGGTCATCACATCGTCATACTGTATAACGATCAACGTAGAGTAGCGGAGAGAGGGAAGCGCGATTTATTAACAAGGTACAATTGCAATGAAGCGGTACAATGAATACGAGAATATAATTCATATCAATTCGCTCTGTGAGCTGTTTATTCTATATTAGTCTGCAATAGACCTGGCTTTTTTCTTCTCTTCCTCTTGATATCGCTAAATAATAAAAGACAACAAGAATTGAAGAAGAGAGAGAGAGAGCGAAAAGAAAAGCCCTCATATGTCATCATGATGTTTGGTTCTGTTCGTAACACGCCCTCCGGGTTTTTTTTACCCCACTTTCCTTTCTCCTCTTTTCTACTTCTTGAGCTCTCCACCATCGGTCTCCTCAGGCCAGACGTCGTAGCCAAAGGTATCCTTCATGTTGACAAAGCGTGTGTGCCTGCCCCTTGCAACCTCCTCGACGGCGTCAAAGTCCTCCTTGCTGAGCTCGGGAATGTTCCAGTTGCTCTGGATGCGCGAGGGGGTAGAGCTCTTGGGCAGGACGACGTAGCCGCGCTGCAGACCCCAGGCCAGCAGGACCTGGGCTAGGTCGTAGCCGCTGCGCTGGGCAACCTCGTTGAGCTTGGCGTTTGTACGCACCTTCTCGCCCGTGCTGGGAACTTGGTTCTGGGAGCCGAGCGGCGAGTAGGCGGAGACGAGGATGTCGTTGTCCTGGCAGAACTTGACGAGGTCGGTGTTGGGGAGGAAAGGGTGGATTTCGATTTGGTTCATCATGGGCTTGACCTTGGCGAAGCTGAGGAGCTTCTTGAGGCCGTCAATGGTCCAGTTGGAGACGCCGATGGATTTGGCCTTGCCGGACTCGTAGATCTCCTCCATGGCGCGCCATGTGGGCTCTGGGTTCTCTGTAAGGTCCTTCTTGATGATGTACTTGCCATCCGCGCCGATCTTGGGCATGTGGTTGTCGTCACTCTCGGCGGCAATGGGCCAGTGGACGAGGAAGGCGTCAATGTAGTCCATGCCCAGCTTGGTCAAGCTGCTGTTGAAGCTCCATTTGACCTGGTCGGGCTCGTGGAGGTGGTTCCAGACTTTTGTGCAGATGAAGAGATCTTTGCGGGTGACGCTGGGGTTCTCCTTGAGGAAATCGCGCACGGCGGCGCCGACTTCCTCCTCGTTCTGGTAGAACCAGGCGCAGTCGAGGTGGCGGTAGCCCGTCTTGAGTGCGGTGGTTACGGCGGCGTACGTCTCGCCGGATGCGCCCTCACTGGCGAAGGTGCCGAAGCCCACGGCGGGGATAGTGACGCCGTTGTAGAGCTTGTAGGTCTTTTGGTTGGCAAGGGGAGCCATGGCTGCGGTGTGCGGAGATGAGTGTGAACAAGATTGAGAGGAGGGTTGTCTCTAGGAATTGCACAGAAGGCAAAAAGAAAAAAAGGTGTATGGATAGAATTGAGATTGGGATTTCTTCTAGACAACAGCAACAGCGCGTGGCAGGGCTGGAAGGCTACATATGTCCACCCAGCGCATGTTCGGGCTTGTTGAAATTTCTAACTTTCCCCCTCTCGTCACCCTTGGCTGCTGCTGCTGTCATCATGGCTCCATGCACATGTGCCACGCCTCTCGCAGTCAGCAACCCCCAGGGCCGGCGACAGGGCAGCACCGTGCCGGTACACAACCCGCAAGTAGCCGATCGCGGTGGTATTGTGGCAGCATCGGTCCCATTGCGAAAACTCGTCATGATAGTGCCATCCAACAGTTTCACAGGGCCGCTGAGGTGTTGTCAGTTGCTGGCCGCGATGACGTCGTATGTGGATCTCAGGGTCCACCGCACGGGCCGGCCAGGGCGTGGGTGGGACGTGGCTGAGAGTGGCAGTTTTGCCGACCTTGACCAAGGCCATGGTAGGGACAGGGAGAAAAAACTGCGTAGTCAGCACCAAGGACGGCCATGGGCGTGGGCCAATGCAATGCATCCTGTATGCATCGATGTACCTCTCTACGTAGCACTGCACACAAACTTACTAGCCCCCTTCCAACGCCCTCGGCTGGTGCGGCTCTGCGCTCTCCAGCCACTCGCTTCGCTGCGTCCGCCCTAATTCGGCGAGGCGCGCTTTTGGCCCCACCCAACCTTCGTCACTGCGACATGATGCTCCCTGCACCATCCTCGTTCTGCTGCACTCGTCTCTACTCACATTCCCACATGTCGACTGATAGCATATGCACGCCAATCCGCTTTGGCCGGCGGTAGGCATTTCCTCGTCAATCACATCCTTCCGGCCGCGCTCATCTTTCCGCTTGCTTGAGGCTCTGCGCTAAGCTTTCGCGGCATAGGCGAGACGTATACAGCCATGCTCCCAGGTGTTGTGGCGACTCACATGTCGCGAACCCTATCAGTCCCCAGTTTTCGGCTTTATCCCGGCGGTGACGGTATCCAGTTCTCATTCTCTGGTCTGGCAAACTCGTCCCCTAGCGCTCTTCTGCACGGGCGTGCCTGAGCCATGATGATGTCGAACTGTGGGTACAGAGATACTTGTTGAATCCATCGAGTGCCATTCGGCGCTTGGTCTGTCGGCCTAACTCGGGATAGCGAAAAGCTGTCTTGAAACTTTCCACTCGATACTGTCAAATGACGAGGGCATTATGGCGACCATCACCCATCCGACCAGGACAGCTGAGATGATGATATATAGCCCCTCCCCCAGGACCCTGATGTCAATTATCCACCATCACATCTCTCCACAACTTCACTCACTTTCACATCTTGCTTCTGTGAAGTTTACATCCACCATTTTTTCAACTTGATATACATATCCCCTTTACATCATCATCAATATGTCTCCCGCAGCTTTTGACGAGAAGGAGCTGGCTGAGACTCCTCTCACCCAGACCAAGTCCAACACCAACAATGCTCGCTCTGGCTCCCTTGCTGTTGGAAGCAGCGAGCTTCCCATTCCTGGAGATGCTCACGATGATGGCACCGCCAACGCCATCGAGGTCCCAGCTACCCGCAGCGCCATTGCTGACACCACCAACTACATGCACAACCTTTCACTCTCGCCTTCCATGAAGGAGAGGAGAGGATCCCGAAACTCCTTCGGTACCTCGCTGCCCATCCCCCGCTCAAAGAGGCAGTCAAGGTTGTCCTCTGTACACTACCCAGATGGCCACGGTGCTGCCAAGCGCCCTGGCATGCCCTCCATCCAGCCATCTCGTGATATCATCGCTGCTCAGCTTCAAGACTTGGCTGGCGAGAAGGTCCACGCTGCCAAGGACATGGCTTTCGTCTTCGACATCGATGGTGTCCTCGTCCACGGTGACCGTCTCATCCCCGAGGGTCAGCGTGTCCTCGAGATCTTGAACGGAGACAACCAGCTCGGCATCAAGATCCCACACATCTTTCTCACCAACGGTTCCGGTAAGCCTGAGCAGGCTCGTGTCGACCAACTCTCCAAGATCCTCCACAACCCCATCTCCACCGAGCAGTTCATCCAGTCGCACACTCCCATGCGTGCCTTGGCTGAGTACTACAAGACTGTTCTTGTTGTCGGTGGTGAGGGCTACAAGTGCCGTGAGGTCGCTGAGCAGTATGGCTTCGAGGACATTGTCGTCCCCAACGACATCGTTGCCTGGGACCCCACCATTGCCCCTTACCGTGTCTTCACCGAGGAGGAGCGCAAGACTTCCCGCCCCCGCGACTTCAGCAAGACCAACATCGAGGCTATTATGGTCTTCTCTGACAGCCGTGACTACGCTACCGACATCCAAATCATCATGGACCTCCTCCAGTCCGAGAACGGTCGTCTCGGCACCAGGGCCAAGGACCCCGTCTCCCAGCGCATCCCCATCTACTTCTCCCAGGGTGACATGCTCTGCCCCACCGAGCACCCCTTCCCCCGCATGTCCCAGGGTGCCTTCCGCATTGGTCTCGAGGCCATGTACAAGTCGCTCACCGGCGTTGAGCTCGAGCGTGTCGTCTACGGTAAGCCCGAGTTGGCTACCTACAAGTACGCCGATGAGGTCATTGCCAGCTGGATGGAGACCATCCACAACGAGGAGAAGCTTCCTTCTCACATCTACATGATTGGTGACAACCCAGCCTCCGACATCATCGGTGGTAACATGTACGGCTGGAACACTTGCTTGGTCCGCACTGGTGTCTTCCAGGGCGGTGACAACGACGAGAACAACCCAGCTTCCTTCGGTGTCTTCAACAACGTCCTCGAGGCTGTTCAGACTGCCATGAAGAAGGAGCTTGGCGAGGACTTCCAGTTCAAGTTTGATGAGAAGATCAACCCTGTTATGCAGGAGGGTGGTGTCTCTGCTATTGCTTAGAGCACCCTTCTTCTCCATCTTGCTTTCAGCATTGATATGACGAAAAGGCTTTTTCCTTTTGTTGCATTTCCACGGCGTTTTTTCTTTTCCTTTTTTCCTTGGTTGCTCGATATATCCTTTGCATAGCGCGCATCGCTTGCATTATAGATTAACGAAACATTTCTTTCCTTGTTACTGGATACACCAAAGTCCTCTAGACTCTGTTGTTTCTTTCTTAGCTCTCATATAGATCTCATGAATTCTAAGAAAAGCTTCTTTTTTATTCATACATATGATCGCTATCTGCTTTCACGTGACATGCCATATTCACCTTTTGCCTTACTTCCTTACTCTTCATCATCATCAAACCCAACAAGCCCCCGTTTCAACCTTACAGTATTAACTTCCCCATCCGCCTCCCACGTAGCCCTACATTCGTACCGCCCTTCCAGCCTAACCCAAACATCCCACAGTAAATACCGTGCGAGCACCCTACTCTGATACAACGCAAACTTCGCCTCCCTCCCACCTTCCCCATCTTCATCTCCGTTTTTCACCCCCAATCCCCCAACCCCACCTCGTCCCGCATCCACACTACATTCCCGCTGCCCGCCACACCACCCCCCATCACCTGACATCTCCCCATCCGGCGTGAAAACATCCCACATCACCTCTCCTCGCACCACAGGCGTAGTCCCGCACGCCAGCGCAGCATACTCCTCGTACCACTGCCCCAGCGCATTAAACCTGCTTCGAACGTACAAGCTCCATTGGAGCGAGAAACCAAGGTTGCGATAGGATCCTGCCTTTTGTTCCCCACCCACACCCAGTCAGTCAATCACAAATTTAGATTTAGATATTATCAATCCCGTGAACCGGAAAAATGGGGTAGTACTACTTACGATTACGCAATTGCCATACCGCTGGATTAACAGCGTAGTCCCGCCTTTGCGGCCTTGGACTTCGCGCTTGTATGTGAATTGCTGCACCGAGGGGTTGAGGAAGGCGGTTATGCATGCATTGCTTGTGTGGCTGAGGATTGTGGCGGTTGCGTCGCTGAGGCGTGGGTACGCGGTGCGGAGGAGGGGGGAGGACGTGGTGAAGTAGGTGTAGAGGTCGATGACGTGCATGGTTTGGGGCGAGGAGGAGGAGGGGAAGATGCGGGAGTGCGGGAGGAAGCAGGTGCGCATTATGGAGTCGCAGAGGTCGCCCGGGGGAAAGGTGTAGTAGGTGTTTTGGAGCATGGAGAGTTTTTCGTCGAGGGAAGTGGGTTCTTGGTGGGTGGGGGTGGTTGGGGAGAGGGGGATGAGAGAGGTTATGGTGGAGGTGAGGCGTGATAAGGCACTGCGGTCTTTCTGTGGACTAGAAACACCATGTTGTTGCCCGGGGCTCTTGAAGGATGCGATGAAGGTGTTGGCGATGCGGTAGGCGTCTACTTCGGCCCATTCTTCGTCAGAGGGATCCCATATTGAACTGCCCGCGAACGGAGACGGGTTATGTGGAGTCGCCAGTTTGGTGGCTATGAAATGGAGAGTGGAGATTGATGCGGACGACCCAGAAAGTATCGCTTGTATGTTGATTTGGAAGGTAGTGAGCGGTTCAAGGTAAGCCGTAGATGATGCGGAGGTGCTAAAAGTGTCTGATACTGAGACTGAAACGTGGTTGTTACTTGAAGCTGGGCACTATGCGTTATAATCTCGAAGTGAAATCCAGTCGTATTTACGAAAGCCTAGAGTCCGTTTGTAGTTTGAGTCACTCACTAAGTGTTCGTTTGTATGACAAACAAGTGCAATGTAGACCTCGTTGTGGATCTCCAGACAGACATGTTCACTACCGTAAATCAGGTTGTTATGATACCCAAGTAGAGGAAAGCTTGGGAAAGCTCATAGAGTATTCCGTGATTAACGGCATGGCGGTTTGTCTTCAGACATTTTGAAAAACAACATAGAGTTATGTAGGACATGGACTTGGAGCTTTGGAAACACTACTATCGAAGTTGATCTCGGAGAGCTTTCCAGGACGTAAAGAACACTGTTATTCAGACCTAGTCCAAAAACTGAACTATAATCAAGTACAGTCGTGGTTGAACTGGGTGCGCACAGGATTCAAGAGCCAAGTGTACTAACATGTTGCGTACTTGAGTGATTCTACAAGGATACTCCACAAACTCTTTACAATCTCACAGAACCGTGCCGTTTGATAGTAGATCTGTTGTGATGACAAGCAAATAGAAGACAATAGTAGTATGAAACGTGAAGGGATAAACGTGAGTTCAAAGTTTCATGGAGGCCGAACTTAGTCTCGATTAGGAAGCAAGACTTTGGGCTGTTAGAGAAGCCAAGGCATGGTGGTAATATATGAATCATTACAACTAGTATCACCCCAAACTCCGCAAAACACCAAACTAGCAGAGTATAAACTCATCTTGTCGGATGTTTGGTATGCAAACGGAAAATGGGAAAGGTAGGCTGCGAGCGAAGGAGTAGTGTTGTGCGAATGGATATAATCTGCTAGACATGTAGCACTCTCAGCGTATAGCATATAGACCCTGAAAATGATGACGGCATCGTCTAAACAGCATCAGATTCCTGGCGTATCTTGAACTCTGATGTTAAACTCAGAGACAGCCACAAAGCGTCACGACCTATCCAAGGCACTTGAGGAGTTGGTAGTTTTCGATTCATTCAGGAAAAGGCCAGACTCTTTGATATCAGTCGTGATCGCATCTCCCACATATCTGCCATATGCGTCCGTAGCCGCTGCAAGAACAACTACGCCATCATTTTTTCCATCCTCGTCAAGTCCGTATAGATGCCCATAGCTTTCGCAAAGAACTCCGGTAACCGAATGAAATGCCGCTTTCCCTCTCTTCTTTTCCCCGAGAGTTGATGCAGCTTATCGCAGACGCCTAGCCTCACGTTCGGACTCGAGCAGGCAGAGGATGTCGTTCTCACGGACTAAAAGATGTTGGAGTCAGCTACTGCCAGAAGGGAGGGCGGCAAAAAAAGCGGATAGGAGGGGGAGAGGGTTTACCTGGGCCCTTGACGTTACGGATGATAGAACGGGTCTGGTCGTCCATGAACTCGACACGGCACTGGGTGACACCACCACGGGAACCT
Organism: Bipolaris bicolor; assembly: GCA_026262445.1. Lineage (NCBI taxonomy): Eukaryota > Fungi > Ascomycota > Dothideomycetes > Pleosporales > Pleosporaceae > Bipolaris > Bipolaris bicolor. The sequence continues at coordinate 187,032 of JAODYD010000008.1, read as the reverse complement.
GTAAGAGACCGTCGTCAGCCTTCAATTCTCTCTAATCTCTCGCACGTTTGTCGCGGCGCGTTATGTCGCATGCGCCCTCTTGTGCAGCAAATTTCGGCAAATTTCGCGTACCGGTTCGGCCAAGGACACGGGTGACCTTGACGAGCTTGACGGGAGCCTTAGCTGAATCCATTATGTGCGGTTGTGTGTGTTTTTGACGGGAGTCGGTCGGTCGGTGTGCGGAAGAGCTGGGTTGGGCGTCGGGATGGAGTTGTCGCTGGCTAGAGGCACTGAACGATCGTGGGCTGGCAAAATCTAAGCGAAGGCTAGAGCAACCGGGGTTGGCGCACGGCCCACTTGACTACCATTCGATGCAGGACCTCAATACATTTACCTCAACACCCAATCACTCGCATGATGTGTTTGCACTTTTTCCTGATGAACAGAATATGGTACGGCATTCATGATTCTATTTGTAGTTCATCAGCAGTCTCGAGGTCGCCATTGTGAATGTCGTATACTGCACCCTCACAACTGTGCCAAGGCTAGCGGGAAAGAACGTACCAACGCTTACTTACTCAAAGCATTCTTCATTTCCAGCTTCCATATCTATACGAGAACATTCATAGGTAATATAGTTCACATATATCAAGATTTCAGAGTTTACATTATAAAATCCAATCCATTCTGAGCCGGCATGACAGCGCCCAAGTCGTCAACCAAGCAAGATTCCCATCATTTGATTACGTAGCCATTCCATTAGTTCATATTACATACGACTCATTAAATGTTAGCTCAGTACCCCTCTCAAGCAGCACCAGTACCCTCCTTCCAGTAAGTACCAAGCCACTCATACGGCTCCTCCGGTACATACTGATTCAAGATTTCTCCCTCAAACTCAGTAACATGGTCACGCGTCAGGTTATAAAGCGCATATTTCTCATCCGGCCCAGTTCCAACAGTATAAGGAACAGTTTGGACATTATTGCCAATCTCCTTGTCGACGTACCGGTCGACATCTGTGACCTGGGAATTCTTGATGCGGTATTCGTCACCGTAGTTGGGGTTGATCTTTATCATTGTAAGTTGGAAGTATCGATAAATTTGGTGGAGAGTTCGACTTACTATACCCATCCTTGTACCTTTTACGGCAATGACGTTCTGGATGGTGACATTGCGCTTCGCCTGGTTGAGGCAGTTTCCGCAGGATTGATAGAAAGTGCCAAAGTTCTCGGCGTAGAAGCCTGTGATGTTGACTTTGCCTCCTAGTGAGTTGTCCTGGAAGATCTTGTCGGTGGCGTTGCGTGCGCCGCCGCCGATGACGCGGAGTTGGGTGTTTAGGCCCTTAGATGTAAGTGCATCTTCACATACATCCTCCCACCAAACTGTTGCACGAGAAGTCAGTGGTTTTCTGATACTCAATTGAATGGAGTGTCTTACCATTCTCCACCCAGGCATCTCCAAGAGCATGGATACCTTCACTCTGGTGTTTACCAATAATCACATTCCGGATTGTAGCTCCAGGAAGTAAGTTGAAGACAGCATCCGCGTCGGTTCCCTCAGCCTGCTCACTGCAGCTACCCTCAACACGCTCGTATCGCTTCATTTGCCCATCGAAGACCTGACCAGCAGCAATGTACATGGCCTCTTTGAGCACAACGGTCTCAGTCGGAACGGGGAACTTTGTGACTGGAAAAGGAAATCTTGGGGGAGGCCGAGCTCCAAGATCACCCTGTGTCGAGTCTGTGCTGCCCTGCGGTCCATCGCCATTCTGGCGAGGTATCACTGCTGCTGTGGAGAGTGCAGGTAGAAGGGGGAGAATGACCGAGGTAGAGAACTTCATCTTGGAAGGACTGTATCTGAAGTAGAATATCAATCAGACTTTATGAGACTGCTATCTTGGCTTCACGTAGAGTTTCAGCAGTGCGAGAAAAAAAAGGTATTTCACAATTGACACAGCACGATCAGCCTTTATACTTGATCAGCCACGCCAATACGCCCAGCAAGTAGTCCCTTGATCTTCTCCATCACGCCCGCTTCTCCACGCGCAACCCCGTATTCCAACGTCATTCCAAACCCGTTTATACTATGTAGGCGCAAGCAGGCTCTAGCTTTCCCCACAACTTGCTCCCCAAAGCGCCACAGACTGCGCTCCTCAAGCCAACCGGAAGAACTTGGGTCTTATGCCTTTTGTTTCCGTGAATAAAAGGTGCTGGTGTAGTGTTGGTGAGGGTACTTGGCATGCGGTTTACCCGAGCAGAGCAGTGTCGCCTAAGGCCATGAGATGCATTTGCCAAGGCGATGCCACGCAGTAGTACACCCGGTGGTGATTTTCTCCACGAATCATACAGGTACTTGGCGGCGTTGCTTCCCCAGCCTCTAGGTATCTGTGCTCCTCGTATATCCTGGATCATCATTTCCGGGGTAAGTAGTGGATTTGCGATTGAGGGTTCGCTCATTGCTGTGCGTTGCAGTAGTGTTCTGGGTTGGAGGGTTCATGTTAGCATGGTTGGAATTCCAAAACTCGGAATCCTAACTACTACTGAGGGGGGAAATCATGTTCAATAGGACGAAGATGGAGTGATCTGTAAACCACTAGTTGTAACCGGCCCGTAGTCTTGGACCCTGGATCATATCGCCTTGGTACCATATGGCAAATATTCGGCCAACATACATCTGCATATTGCAACAGACCATAGCGCACTCTTATTCCCATTGGTCAGCCATTTCCTTCACAGCCTTCTCCAAGCTATTCCAACCAGATCCCTTGACTCGTTTCAGCAACTCCTCTGCCCTCTGATTCGGAACCTTCATCTTGTCTTCGCCCAATCCCTTTATGTTTTCCGGGAACTCCTTCTCGGGATACTGCTTACGCCAAATATTCATTATCTTGTTGTAGCTCCATGGCTCTGCAAAAGCAAATATGCGTTCGGAGTGTACGTCGTTGTAGATCAATGCAGCAACATGCAGCAGCGCGCAGTCGATGGTATGAACATACCATTGTGGGCCGGCAAACGTGATGAATGCTTCGAGGTTCGTACTCGTCCAAGCGAAGTGGGCCCACTCGATGGTAGATGGTCTGCCTTGGCGTTCAGGGATGAGAACGGTGCCGAAGTTCACATTTGGTAGCTGTTACAGTCAGTATTGTATATAAAATGATTTCTGAGGTAGCAACTTGCAATAGAGTTCAATACAAAGCTTGGTTTGTTCTCCTCCATCCACTTAACTATTGCCATTTCCGTCTCTGTCTTCATGACTGCATAGCCCAGCAATCCTGATCCATTCCCAGTCTCTCGAATACGTCTTAGTGCCTCTTCGTTGAAGGTACCCTCGTCGATTGAGAACTCAACATCGGGTTGAGGGAAGGTCGCGGCGATCGATGACGAGGTAAAGACGAAGCGTTTGACTGAAGGTGTTTTCGCGGAAGCCTCGAGGGCATTGAGAGCGCCTTTTACCGCGATGGGAATGGCAACATTGATATCCGAACTCTCACTAATAGGTGCTGCGACATGGATGAAGCCATCGACACCTGATGGTTGAAGAAGTTTAGCTGTCTTTGCCAGATTAGGTGTTGTGTAACTTCAACGTACCTTGCATGAAATTGTCATAGCAACCTTCGATAGTCATATCTGGCACGGTAACCAGCTCCAGCTTTGCATCTTTATGCTTTTCACTAAAATATTCGACCAAGTATTGGTGCTTCTCAGCATTCCTCACTGCACCGCGAACATTGTATCCCCTCTGTAGCAGTTGATCGGTGATATGGCTTCCAATGAGACCATTGACGCCTGTCACAAAGACCGTAGTCCCAGCTTCAAGCGCAAGAGTAGGCATAGTGGGGCAAGAGCTTTCAAGTGTGATAGAGGGGGGGGGTCCACAAGGTATGCAGAAAAGGAGTATGGACAGAAATGAGCAATGATTTTTCGATAAGGAAACTTGAATTCTGTTGCCAAAGCAGAGACGAGTTTATCGGATGCGATGCCTGAAACCAAATACTTGCAAGATGAGAGATTAAATACGTTTGTGGAGAGCATCAAGGTCGCCAAACACTAACTGTGTTAGGAAAGGCGTGTTCGCCTGCATGCTGAAGGATGGCTTGCTTACGGATAGGATTCAGCATCACACCTTGGTTTTATCCTATCAGCGAGCATTGGCGCTGATGTTTTCTTGGATTGAATCTGATGAGTGGTAGTCCAGCTTGGAACTCTTATGACGTAGAGCGGGTGGCTTCGAATGGAAATGAACTACATTCTAGTTGGAAGAGAGGTCATGATAAGTGAAATGCAGCAATTTACCATAAAAAGAGCTTGTGCTACAGTACGTATGGTCAAGTGACGTGTTCCTGTTGGGTTGTTCAATGTCGCATAGCCTTGTGAGAGAATAACATCACCCGTCGGTTTTAACGTTTTGACATCATCGGTAAGGGATATGGTTTGTAATATAAATATCGAGGCAAAGGATGTAGAAAGATTCATTTTGGTTATTCTGCCTAATTCTAGGTCGATACTCGCACTGTCATATGGATGTGTGAGGGATGCAAGACTTTGCTTAGTGTGATGATGTATTTCAGGCGTCCCGAAACAGGGTGTAACCTATTGGTCAGCCACAGTCTTGACTACACCTTGGCCAAGTATGCGGAGTGAATGCAAAGCCGTATAGATTGTGGATTTTATTAAGAGCAGTAAACCTTATTCATTCTGAGGGAAATTGCTTCGGTGGGAGTTTGGGTAGTGAGGCGCTCCACAAGTTTTTGACTTGAACCTGGTAGGGAAACAAAGTAATCCTTCATTCCCTTCTTTCGAACAAGTTAGGTATTGCGTTGGGGTGTAACCAGGAATGAATTCTTCGGATAGAGCATGCCATGTGTGTATAATATTAATTTTTTTTTAAAATCAAAAATAAAATTGCGTATGCGGCTTTTTGTATGTAATTTACATAATGGCGATAATCATATTTACAGCTTTCCTCTGCTCTTCTCCATCTCCTCCTGTAGCACCAATCCAACAGGACCACCACGGCTTCCATCACCCGCCCACTGCTCCTCAGGAATGCGCTCAGTGGGCCAATCCCAAAGTCCCTTGAAGTCCTCGGGTGTTCGACCTTGCAGACACTCTACAATGCTGTCACCAATGACGGGCAGGAACTTGAAGCCGTGGCCTGAACCACCGGTGGCGACAAACAGACCGCTATACTTGGGGTGATACGATATCAAGAAGTCGCCGTTCCTTGTGTCCGTGTACCAACAGATCTTCGATTTGGTAAACGGCCGTGAGGGCGTAGCAATCGAGGGGTGAATTGCCTTGAGGAAGTCGCGACATTGGCGTTGTCCTTCTACCGGAACAGCTTGTGTCGGGTCGTCGACACCTGTGTAGGGCAAAGATACCGTGATTGTCTCATTCGGATCGTCTGACTCGGGATGTGGAATGGCCGTCGGATTAATGTAGCCATGACCGTGGCGCGCCACCTTGAGCAACCTCTTAGAGGGCGGAATCATGAAAAGTCCATGTGAGAGATTCAAGAGAGTTGGCCTGTTGGCCATTTTCGCTTCCTCTTCCTCGGATATTGGCATATAGCATATAGCCTGTCCGGTTGCTTTGCAGATGCCTCGTAGATCTATGAGTGACGCCGTCCATGCGCCTGCAGCCAATATTGTCAAGTCTGCCTTCAGCTCACTTGAATCGTTGAACCGAACGCCAGACACGGTGCTGGTTTTGTGGTTGATCAACAGCTTCTTCACCGGTTTAGTGACGAACTCGACTCGGTTCAAACTCTCGACCTTTTCCCGCAACCAAATCATGGCACCCTCAGCATCCGCCCAGCCAGAACTCCAGTTGACATATCCTGTGGATCCGTTGCCCCATGGAGCATTGCCCTCAAGACCACATGCTCGTTGTATTTCTTCAGCCGAGTTGAGGACCTCGACCTTGTCTGTTCCTATTGCCCGGACATTTGCCAACGAATCTGGCACGTACTGTTGCTCTGGCCCCCAGGCAGTTACACATAGTCCGACTTCATGGTAGTGTTCCGTCGCAAAATCGGTTCGCCAGCGGTTCTGCGCAATAGTTGCTAGGCGGGTGTAGCGCGCGGCGGCATAGTCGGGGCGTATAATGCGTGATGTATCAATCTATTTGTGTTTGTCTGAGCGTGTGTCTTTGTGGTAATGGCCTTATGCGACGACCGAAAAAGGTTGCTTGGTAGAGTGCATGGGTGCTATGTTGAATCGCTGTACTTACACTTGAGCCGTCGGGTACAGGAAAGGGCTGTCGGTCTACAACAGTGATTGAAGTATCTTTGTACTGTGGGTTTTGGCATAGAGAGTAAGCAGTGGAAAGGCCAAATGCGCCACTTCCGACGATTAAAATGGATGAAGGTATATCGGAGACTGTAGAGGGAGCCATTGCGCACAATCTTGAGGGAACTATCTGCAAAACAAAAAACAAAAAAGCACGAAGCAGAGAAGTACAAGGAGATATTAGACTCACAGACTTGAAAAATCCCGACCAACAGCCGCTGGAAGGCCGATATCGTCGACTGATTAACGGCAGGTATCGGTTATGTATGGGCCGACCCTCATGGCTTGCAGGGCGCTTTGACGCTAGACTACTCCCGACCGATTGGATCGCGCGTCAAAAGATTTGAGGCTCCAAGCCAACCTTTGCTGGCCTGAGCAATTGAAAACCAACCACACTCGACACGCACTCGATCGATAGACATTGGCGCGCCATGGCGAAGCTGCCTAAGCCTCCCAAGTCGTTTCCTATAAAATCCACCATACCGACGAAGCCTGCCGCCGCACTGCCCAGGCGAATTCCCCGAACGCAGCCGACGGCTGAGCAACTGCTACGAGTACCCGAGAACCAGACACCCGAACAAGCAGCGAAGAGAGTATGGGCAGCACGACCAAGGCTGTCTGATCTCCAGCGGCTGTCAGATGAGGAGTTGAGGTCGGCGCAGCACCAGGCCAAGCTACGACAATGGAGACAATGGCCCATGTTCGGCATTGGCCTGATCGCATTCGGAATGGGCACATACGCAACAATGCTCTGGACATCGCTGACTCATGAGGCCGACTTGAAAGACCTACCGGCTGATCTTTCTGATCGGTTTGACAAGGAGGCTGAGGGGTACGACGAGAAAGTGGATACATCGGAGATGCTACTCTTCCTAACTCGGAAGCGCAAGAAGCTCACGGCCATGGCAAAGGGACACGTGTTGGAGGTGGCCGTGGGCACAGGCAGGAACATACCCTATTACAAGACGAAGCAATGCGCTACGGTAACGCTGCTGGACTCGAGTGGGCCTATGCTGGAGGTTGCGAGGCGGAAATGGAACGACACGCACAAGGAGTACTTTAGTCGCGTCTTTTTTAAGCATCAGTCAGCGATTGATCCAATAACGCCTCCGTATGGCGCACAAGATGGATACGACACGGTTTTGCAGACGATGGGGTTATGTTCGACGCCGGAGCCCGTCAAGCTACTGCAGAATCTAGAAGCGTCGACTAATGAGGACGGGCAGATACTGCTTCTGGAGCATGGAAAGTCGCATTACGAGTGGCTCAACAAGATGCTAGATAAGACGGCCCCCGCACATGCCGATGAACATGGCTGCTGGTGGAACAAGGACATTGGCAAGATTGTCGAGGAGAGCGGGTTGGAGGTTGTCGAGATGAAGCGCTACAACTTTGGCACGACGTGGTGGCTCCAATTGAAGCCGAGAAAAGGCATACGGCAGAAGCAGACTACGGCAGGTTTAGGTGAGCAGCCGGCGACTGCGCAGACCGGGCCGGCAGTTGTTGAACACAAGCCATGGTGGTGGTTGTGGAGTTGAGTACATAACCGTCTCGTCTCGTCATGCCCACCCCGCATTGTCGAGAGTGGAGACCTGGCACTACTATCAGCGACAAGGCATGCAATGCTCAGTCTGGACTACTCTACGGCTACGTACAGCTACGCATACGTAGCCGCAGGGGCGCTGGGTCGGCCAGGCCAGGCCAGGCAGCTTTTGTTTTTGCCCACGGTGACGCAAGGCTTGGGCATGGCTGAGATGAAGGAGGGGCAGGACCGGATGCGGTAATCCCAGGATGGCGACCGAGAATCGTCACTTGGGGGGACCCAACAGCAGGTGAAGCGAGATCTGCGGTTGGGATCATGGGCAATGCACAAACGATCGCGTCACCATCACTACTTTGCAAGCGCACGGCGGCTCATCCAAACTTTGACATGTTTTACCATCAAGTCACGCCATGTGCTTTCGCGTGCGTGAGGCATGGGCGGGAGGCCCGTTGGGCGGGCAGGGCAAGGAGACGACGATGCGTAATGGAGCACGCAACAGCCGTCTGACTCGACGTGCTGGCTTGTGGAAAGAAGCAAGCAGACATGCGTCTTCACCGTCTTTCACGACTTGCCAACTGCCTTATCCAGCCCGCACTTCGTCTGGGGAAGGAAGATAGTGCATCCGCAAAACTGAGCGCCCGCAGCCCAAGTGCGGCGCCAAACCTTCCAGTTCCCCACAAAAGGTGACGCTGAGCTGCGCATGCAGGCCAGACTTGGCGGCATGCGTCTAGCCGTATGGGGCAAGGATTTCTGCATAGCCCATGTCGCATCATCCGAAGTCATGGCAACTCGCGTGCGCAATGTTTGGGGCACTGTGACAATGTGTCCCCCCCTCCTCGGTGCGGGCATTGCGTGCGACAGAGGCGCCACCATGGCCATTGCGGGAGTCAGGCACGCACACGCGGGACATTGGCGGCTCGTACGAAGCCACGGCGGCCATGGGCTCGTCGTGGCTAGCAGCAACGCTGCTCCGTGCCGGCAGCGCCTCTGCGTTCACATGTGGACGTTGCCGAGGACTGGCCGCATGGCCACAGCGAAAAGTTCCGTCAAAGAAAAATTCGCGAAAAAAGTGCGCTCACCGCCCTGGGGCATCCCGGCTCCATCGTTGAGGCTAAATCCACTTTTGCAGCTAGACGAAACCTCTGGACAGGGATGCGCGCACGCTGGAACTGGATGATATGCACGCAGCATCAGATCATGGGAAAGCGTCCAACCAGCCGCGACGTGGCCGTTGGAAGGGCTGGAGAAGGGCAGCAATTGAGGCGGTCAGCTGGCGGGACAGCTGTGACGACCCGCTCGTGTGCAGGCAGCGAGAGAGATGCCAATGCGGATGAGGGACGTCAACCACGGCGAGATTGACACCCGTCGCGGAGGTTTATCGGCTACGACGCATTCCCACAAGCATGGTTTAGCAAGGTCCACTTATCTCGTGCCCGGCGCGAGATGTTAACAGATCCAAGCTTGATACAACAAGAGGGGCAAGCCGTCAATGGCAACCGTGGGATTGGCCGGGCCCACGCCTTGTGCACAAGGCGTGAGGGCGGGCAGCCGGTCAAGCAAGGGCTGGAGGGGCGACTGCTCTTGTTTTGCCTGGCTGCTGGAGACAGTGTACAAGTACGTTGCCGCGTGGTAGTACATGCGGGCGGCCACGGCATCTTGATAGGAGCGTAACGCTCTAGCCCCTGGCCAACAAAGCAAAAACGGGCTCTAAAAGTAGTATGCTGTCATAACCAGCCTGAGCATTACTGGACTGGGTACATTCACCCTACCAGCAGCGCACGGTCGCCTGCCGGAGCCTAGTCGCTCCTTCTTCACCCAGTTGCTCCACCACCACGCCTCCGACCTTTCCCTCGCAACATCCCCCTCTTCCCACCCACCACCCCTCGAACTCCATCAGGGACCATTGTCCATTGTGCTACCCGCGTCTCGTCCCTTGCCTCTTTCTCTAGTTCTTTGCTTGCTGTGCTGTTGCGGCGACACTTTGCTGTGCTTGTTGCAACCTCTCGTTGCCGTCTTCCTGCTCTAGAGGCAATCCCATTTGCCATCGCTGCCTTGCCTATTTGCTGCCTTCAGGAGGCAAAGTTGCGTAGCTGCGACGACACGAGTGCCACTCTCAGCATTCACCCACTACCACCACCACCTCTACCACAAACCTCTACACCCCTCCTCCTCCTCCTCCTCCACCAACCCCAACGACGACAGTAATCAGGCGCCCTCCTCGACGCCATCCCTGCAGTGCAGAAGAAAGTTGCATATTTCGGCGGCAGCGCTTGGTGGCATAGGCTGTAGTGCATTCCTACGGACCAATCCACATCCCTGAGCCTCCTCGCACTCACCAAACACTTGTGGCTGCACACCCATTACCAGCCTTAATAATATATCTTTCTCCCTGCAAAGGCTGCCCTTTGTCTTCTTCTCTTATCTTACCGCTTGCGCACCTCTTGCGACCGAGTCGCTGCGACAAGATGCCCTACAACACCCGCCGCAAGTCCCTGTCGCTGCCGTCACTCGGCATCCAGCTCCCAGGTGCGCCCCGAACGGTGCGCTCACCGCCTTCGACAAGCGACGGCCAGCACGCTGCAAAGAAACAGAAACGCTCACATTCGGGCTCCCTCTCGTCCTCGCTTGCATCACCACCACGTCCATCGGCGCTGCGTATCGACGAGCACCGACCCAAAAGCTCAGGCCGCGTCGCCGACACCCCGCCACCGTCACCAGGCGGCGAGTCCGGCACCGCCAAGATCGACACCCAAGGTATTGATGACGAGATTGTTGTCGGTGTTATCGAGCAGCTCGAAAAGACTGGCAATCGTCCCCATTTACTCAAGGAGCTTGCCCTTGTTCTGTCGCCCATCATCCCCATTGTCGAGAGGTACGTACCCAACCTTGGCGCGTGTTCATAATTACTTATGCTGATGTGCGCTAGCTCTGCCAACCCAGCAGCCATCATCTCGTCACGTTTAGCCACATACCTCAAGCGCAATTGGACCGCGTTGTCGAGATGTCCCCTCGACAAGAAGCTTGTTGGCACGCACCCAAAGCGTGTCTACTACTTCCTTTCCACACGCCCACACCAACCAATTCCTGCTGACGGGGGTAATGCCCCAATCGCACCGCGCATTGTGACACCATCACTTTCGTCTGCTACATCGGAAGAAGAAGAGGACATGGACGCAAGATCACGAGATCGCATGTCGCCCTCTCCAGAACTTGACCTCTCCGACTACGACAGCAACGCCAGCGACCCCTTTTCCAACCAAACCCACCCTCCTACAACCGCCAACATTTCACACAACCGCCGCGCCCAATCTCCTCCGTTAGAAAAGGACGAGCGCGAGTTCACCCAGACTGCGTCTTTCCTTCAACAACGCCGGATGAGCCAGGAAGCGGAGCGTGCACGATCTGCCAGCGCATCTGCCGAGCCGACACAAAGCAGCGATGTGAAGATGGAAGAAATTGCCGCCTCGGTCGAGGAGACGGTTGAAAGTGCCGCCCGCAAAGATTCCGAAGCGGCGGCCACTCTTTTTGGTCAAATGGATCAGGTCGTGAGCTACAATTCTGCACTCTCGCCCAGCAGCCCTGCACTCAGGCCTACGCTCCACATCGACATGCCGCCACCATCGCTCAAGCGCAAAGAGATAAAACTCGAGTTTGACGACGACTGGGTCATGAAGAGCCCGGAGCTTATTGATCTGGACGAGCTCGACGATCTTTTTGGTGGTTACTAAATCAGCAGCAGCCGAATCTGGGCTTTTTCCAGCACACGATGTTTACGATTCTCCTGGGGACATGTTCTCTCATCTACTTCGACTATATTCATTGTATTCTCACCTCATTATCGTCTTTTCTTTTATGCTCTTTTACAGCGTATGTCCTAGAAGGATTCGTTTTGCTGCTCGCGCTGCATTCATTATGCACTCTAGGGATGTTGGGATATCGCATGGAGTTCTTGAGATGTGGGAGTCTAGGAAGGAATTCTGTACGATAAGTGTAGAGTGTGTTTGTTGCGACGGGCGCGGAGGCGCCTGGTTGATGCGCTGGATTGTTACTTGGCGTGGGAATTTGTGGAGCAAAGGGGTGCGGGCAAACATGTGGCACTGTTGCCACCCGCCCCGCGCGATGAGCAAATGGGTGGAAATGGAAGGGAACAGGACCGCTATATAAAAGCTCTTGAAATTGGAAAAACAGTTGATATGCTTCAACATCTGCAACTCTTGCCAGGGCGGCGGTCACGGTGTTTTGCTTGTTTGCTTGTGACTGTATGTACGCATGTTCGGGATTGTTGTCGCCAAAGCTTGGGGGGCCGGACTCCCTTACTATCCACGTACCGCTCGCTCACCGCCCGACTTGTATGATTTCTGCACCTAAGACTACAGTACACCTGGCATTGGTCTAATGCAGAACAGAGTGGAAAAATTGGGCCCTCACCGGCAGGTCTACTTGTGCCCAATGCGTGCCTCGATCTGACCCAGACGGTCCTAGTCTCAGAGGGGAAGGGAGCTTATGATTGGCAACGTCTGATGGACAAGTTGCGGTCGAGGGCGATGTGCTGGAGACCGCCTCACTTTCCACCAACAGTACACTACACCGAGCAGTGAACGCTGTACAAGCAAATTCTCTGCATACCCGTCGACGGTTTCTCTGAAAAGCTCAGGACAATTCTCCATCTTGTGCAATCGCCTGTTCGCAGAAAAAGAGGCTGGGTAAGCGAGTCCAATGACTTGGGCACCCCAGCCTACAGCAAAGCTTTGAAGCCCAGCCCAACCTCACCGAGGAAACAACAGTGCGCTGTGCGCGCCGCGACACGTCCGCTCTACCATCTTTTTTTCCCTTATCGACTCCCCAGGCCCCTTCAATCCGCGCCTCCTCTGTGCCCTGCGTCAAAAGTGCTTGTTGTGGGCTCCCAGGGCTGCTGAGGTTCCGGACTGTCTCGCTTACCTTGCGCCGGACCAGTCTTCGCACTTGGTCACGGAAACAACTGGCCTGAGCATTCACCACACAGCCCTCCGGTCGCATCGTTCAAGGTTGGCTGGGTAAAGGTGAAACACATTTCTTCATACACTCTTCACGTGGCATACGCGAATTGGACCCTGGATACCGACAACCACACTGCTGCTGCTGTCCCGCAGAAAGCCAACACAGCACCCTCGATCATCGACGCCCGGCCATACAAAACCACGATCAGCCGCCTTGCCTGTCAGCAAATCACACCGCGGTCGCAAGAGACTTGCCCATATTAACATAGTCGCCTCTCCTTGGACCCAGGCCTTCATCTAATCTTCCTCGAAAACAACTACCTTTTTTTTTCGAAAAAAATCACATTTACAAAGGACTCACAGCCCAGGGAACAAAATGTCGGTAGCCATGTCGCGAGCCAGAAGCAGAAGTCGGGCGCCAAGCACCAGAGCACCCCTGAACTCATCACCAATTGTCGTGGATATCCCACGAAGCGGCGCAAAATCGCCACTCATTGTCGATGTGCCCGCCACCCCGAGGGCAAGAAGTAGGAGCAGAGGGAGAGTTGAGCCGGCCGTGGATGCGCCGGGATTGAGTGGCGGCAGAGGAATGTTCAAGAGGCTGATTGTTGCTTGTGACGGCACTTGGCTAAATTCGGACGACGGAACCAAGAACGGCACCCTTTCCATTCCAAGCAACATCACCCGGATCTCAAGAGCTATCAAAGCAGTCAGCCAAGACGGAATCCAGCAAATCGTAAACTACCAACAAGGTCTCGGCACCGAAGGTGGAAAGATTTCTCGTCTTGTTGGAGGCGGCACAGGCAAAGGCCTTGCTGAAGATGTTCGGGAAGCGTACTCGTTTCTTGCAAACAACTATCATCCAGGAGACGAAATTTTCCTACTCGGATTTTCCAGAGGTGCCTTCACTGCGCGCAGCATTGGTGGATTGATTGGAGAAATTGGTCTTCTCACCAAAAAAGGATTGAATACTTTACCAGAAGTATATGAAGACGTTCAAAACCGAAGGAACGAGGACTACCGGCCAAAACACGAGGATATTCCATTTCCACGGAAACCAAGCGCCGGGGATCCACGATATGCGGAAGAGTTGGAGCGCCGTGGCCTGACCAGACTCGACATTCCGATCAAATGCATTGCCGTGTGGGACACAGTCGGAAGCCTTGGAATACCCAGAATCGGCATACTGCAGCGTGCAGGTCTGCAGTCGAAGCAATCAAAAGCAACAACATTCTACGACACTAAACTTTCCAACTGTGTGGAAAATGCATTCCAGGCTCTTGCTCTGGACGAGACTCGATCATCATTTGCACCTGCTATCTGGGAAAAGCCCGAGGGTAACCGCACCACCCTCCGCCAAGTGTGGTTTCCAGGTGCGCACGCAAACGTAGGAGGCGGTTATGACGATATGCAGATTGCAAACATTAGTCTTGCGTGGATGATGAGCCAGCTGGAGCCATTTTTGGACATGCGAGGTGAATATCTGTTCGAGCAGGACGATCTCAATGAAAAGTACTACAAGAAAGAAGAGGGCGCCATCCGACCATGGAGTTTTGGTAAAATCTACAGCGAGCTCAAAGGGGCTTTTGCACTGGGTGGAAGTTCTGTAGGTTTTTTTTTTCTACGTTTTGTTGTTTTGAGAAGTTTGGGCTGACGTATGTGAAAGCAACGCAAACCTGGTCAATACACTGCAGTCGACCCGTATACGGGTCGGGCGACAGACCGACCTCTGCGACAGACAAATGAGTACATCCATCCCTCGGTCCGCACGCGGTTCCGCCTAGAAGGCCCTGGAGTGCAGGACCGGGGATTGTACGAAGCGCGGGCACTGACAGACAGCTACAAGTTGGTGGTTGACTACGGGTCGAACAACTCGCGTGCAGGCGACGCCGAAGTTTTCTGGAAGATCAAGTGGAGAGACGCGAATGCGGTCAAAGTGCTGCCCGAAGCACCACTGTGGAGGCTAGAGAGGGAGCTCGCACGACGGGATCCGGCAACATACGACTATGTGAAGAAGCCACCGGCGACCAGCTCGACCAAGAGCAAGCGACGAGCGCCACGGCCAATGTCAGCTGATTTTTCAAACTCCAAAGTAGGTGGATTGGGCAGCCCTGTCTCGCCCCGAAAGAGTCGTAGAGAAACTTTCTCACCAAGATCCACGTTTCCAGTTGACGACAAGCCCCCAGCGCGGAGGAGCAGTACGAAGATGGACCGAGCGAGGAGTCGCAGCCGCGCGAGGAGTGTTGAATTTGCCAGCGATCGCGAAACGGATATCCGAGAAAGTATGCCACATCGTCGGGAGAAGGACAAGGCGTGGTGGGAAGGCAAAAGATGAGAAAATGTTTGAGAAGAAACGAAATGATACTATAGCCGACTTCTTTTAAGAGAGAAGAGAGGGAGAGGGAGAGGAAAAAAATTACGTTTGAGTAGATGGTAGGGGGGTTGGGATATAAGCGGATACCCTTTATTTTTAGTTTTTTTTTTAGATAATGACAATCTTTTACAGATTTAGGACGTAGTATATAGTATACAAATTATTCGAGGTTAACGTATTATTTACATGGATTTGCGGATTACCTTTTTTTTTTGGCCAAGACGTCTACGAAAAAGCACATTCAGCTCCAATGCCACGCCAACAACAGCTTGTAGGATTGTGACAAGTAACAAGAAAGATTTCTCTCCTTGAGGATGGGGCACGAGAGGTTGAAAAGAATTAGACGGTCGTTCTCTTAATTAGTTAAAAACCGGGCAAACCCAGAACCAACCTCACCTCACGCCATCGGAGCTAGACGATCTTATCTCCGACTCCACCTGATTTGATAGACCGAGAGCCTGCCAAAAACGAGCTCAACTTTACCATGAAATATCTTCACCCCTCCCACTATTTTCTATAATTGAATATGCTTTTAAGTATAATGTAACTGTTAATATTTATGGCATACACGAAATTCAGGCATTAAACCGGGGGTCTTTTGGTGGG